>PVIA01001838.1:0-66624 GCA_004024845.1 Tonatia bakeri
GACTCCTCTCGCCTTTTTCCCTGTTTGTGCACAATGGTTTCTTCCAGCTTGTAAAGCAAACACAAAGGATTTTCTCTTTGCTTGACTGTGCCCTTGGTCTGTAATGTCAGTCCCTTTTATTTTCTCTTGATGGGCTTCCTTTTGTCATTTAATTTCATGCTAACATTAACTTCCTTAAAGAGATTTTATTTTGACCTCCTAATCTAGAAAACCACTCAGTCACTATTACATGAATCTCATTTCTCTTCAAAGCACTTGTCACCACAGAAAATTGTCTTATTTATTTATATGTTTACTTCTCATCTGACTTTCCCCACTTCAATGTAAGAGCTTGGAAAGTATGGGCTTTTGATTGTCAGATCCCTGGAACTTAAAAGTTTCAATAAATAACTGTTACAAATTAATAAAATTAACTTTCAACTACGTAACACAAGTCTACTCTTTGGGACAAATTGGTTACAGAATATACAGGAGGAAGAAGAATATTACATAAAATCAATGAGTCATAATGGATTGAACTTTACATCTGTGGACTTCCTTTTGCACAGCATTTAATGGGCTATTCATATTTTGCATGAAGGCCAGCTGGCCCTAATTTGTTACTAATAAAGCCATATCAGCATATAAAGTCAAGTATCTTCATAGTTCCTGCTGAGTAAATCAAGGGTACGAAGCATTTGTTACTTCCTATAAAATATTGTCATGATCCTGTCAGATGCTCATTTCACAGAATTGGTTGTGTGAAACAAATCCAGCGTAGGCACCTACAGCCAGGAACACAGTGTGTTTCTTTAACATGGCACACATTGGGTTTTTGGCCACCGTACTCATGTCCAAGAAAGATCCCATAGAAGCCATAAGTCTTCTTTGTACTTTCAGGATAATCTAAGAGTTACTGATGAGCAGACCATTTCAGAGATGGAATAGCCATGCCTAAGGCCACCTGCTTCTATGGCAGAACAATGGCCTGAGAAGGCCAGGATTGCAATTTTCCAGTGCAAAACTGCTTAGTGCGTTAATTGGTTACAATGGAGGAGCCAAGTGTTGCCTTTTTAAAAAGTATGATGAATTACTGTGTTGACAAAACAGATATACATGAAACAGGTTTTTTTAAATGATAAAGAGAGCCCACCACTTAGCGGTGTTCGTAAATATTTCTAGAGGCAAGAAATTTGTTTCAAGTGGTATAGTTAATTGAAATTTTAAAATGAATTATACAATATGATAGCATTTATCTATGCATGTTTTAAACTGTGCAATTTCATGGTACATAAACTTAGCAGAAGGGACAGTGCATACTAAAATGCTGATGTAGTTTTCCTAGGTTAGAAGAATTTATGCAGAAGTTGGAAATAAGGTTAAAATATAGATGTTGTGTGTTTCTGTATCTTACAGTAACATGGACCCACAGGAAGTTTAGGAAATGTACTTTCCAATTCATTGTGTGCTATTGATCAAATTCTTAGGTTGTCATGTTGAATGTTAGGTCATTGGTTTTTATCCATCAGAAATCCAAATTATTTCTATTTGATGGAACAAATGACTAAAAGTTTATAGTTTATTACTCTTTTAGTCATTAAGCAAATTTAGGACTAAACTAACAATCTTAACCTAACATTGTTGTTTAAATTGCCTGTTGCTTATACATAACTAGTTTCTCATATGTTGTTTTCCTCCTTAATTAGTTGAAAAATTAGTTGCTATATTCACATTTTGTTTGTAAGATTTTCATAATTTTGTCTTTGGAAAGTTACATTTTAACAACCCTAAATTCATATATCAAATCAGTATAACCTCCTTATGTTGTATCTCTTTAAACAGTGTCTCTCATCCAAATCTGGTGTTTTCCACGTCACCTGTGCCTTAAAGCTTCTTTGTCTATAGGATAAAACCCACACTGTTTCTGCAAAAATTCCAGTCTAGAAATTTAATCTCTGACTGTCTTTCCAGCATTTTGTTTTGCTGTGTCCATCCTCATATTCTACGCTCCAGCACTACTTAGGTAATAGTTCCTATGAACAAGCCCAGTTATGTCAGGGAGACTTATGCTCTTGCTATTGTATGAGGGAGGAACCCCCCAAAATGGAACTATCTTCTGGAGGGCGTATATATGAAGGGGCCTAGAAAAACCTAGAACTGTTTTCTGGAGGATTGGCGCTTTGTGGTACAAACTTCCTCCACTAGATGACTGTTCTAGGAACCCATCTGTATCAGTGTACTAGCTGGCATTTTTGTGAGAGGCTGCATTCAACTTCAGTGAATGTTTTCTGAAGACTCTTTCAACTTTTCCATTTCATGATGGGTGATTTATGAGCACACCTGCCCACACCATGCTGAGGTTCAGCAGTTTTTGAACAAAAATGACATGACCTCCGTGCCCCAGCCTCCTTATTTACCTAATCACACCCCGAGTAACTTTTTGTTTGTTTATTTCCCCTGATGAAAAAAATTCTCAAAGGGAAACATTTTGCCAATGTGTAGGTGAAACAAAAAACGACAGAAGTGCTAAAAGGCATCAAAATCGATGAGTTCAAAAACTGTTTTTGAGCAGTGGGAAAGAAATGTCAATAGGTGCTTTGCATCAAATGGAGAGTACTTTGAAGGTGACTGAAGTTTAAACATGTAAGAATAAATACACATATTTTTATAAATAAATTTTGGGGTCCCCCTTGCAATATTTTTTGGCTGTCAATGCCTTTTTGTAAACTTTATCCTATCCCTTGTCATCATTTCCAGAATATCAGATACCACTTTTTTAATTATATAATCTTTCTGGAGTAATCACCTCAAAATACACCAGGTAAAACTGGTTTTCTTTATAGTTCCTAAATTCTAAAGTAATAGCTTTTAATGAACTTAGAATTCTTGATTACACCTGTCAATTTAAATGTTTTTCTCCATTGGCCAGACTTTCTACATTAAAAAAAATTATTTATTTACTTTTAGAGAAGGAGAAGGAAGGGAGAAAGAGAGGGAGAGAAACATCAGTTTATTGTTGCCTCTCACATGCCCCCTATTGGGGACCTGGCCCACAACCCAGGCACATGCCTTGCGTGGGACCCAAACCAGCAACCCTTTGGTTCGCAGGCCTGCACTCAATCCACTGAGCTATACCAGCCAGGACTCAGACTTTCTGCTTCTTAAAGGAGGGCATATATCTTATATGGCTTTGTAGGTCTAGCAGTTCTGCTATGTACTTTGCCTGATACCCAGCAGCTTCCTGACACGTGATTATTGTAAACTAAAATAAAAAAAGAAGGTATGAACTGGAAAGCTGTTCACGTGGTGAATAAGGTTGAAACTGGAAAGGATTTTAGAGATCAGTTAGTTTAGGTATTCTAAGCAAATTGCACTCTGTGTGAGTAACCCATCTAAATTCTGAAATTTAGACATTATGGAAAAAAGGTGGAAATATCTCAAATTCTCATTTTATATGAAGAATTTGAGGTACAGAAATAAAATAAATGTCCATGGTCATAAAATCATTCTGTGACAGACTTGGGACTAGCACTTTTGCCTTAAGTATCAAACAAGTATTCTTATAACCAGTATCCAGGGCACAAAGAATTTTTAGAATGTCCTTTTTGATCGTAATGCTGAATTAGCCTTTCCACTAGGGAACAACATTACAGACAAGCCTGAGCTTCACAAGAAGTCCGCTCCTGAACCCCATGGCTCCTGCACCATCCCCAAGGGCGTCCTGATTTTTGAATTCCAGTTTGTTAATTTTCTGGGATGACCACATGCCCCTCAGAGCCTCCGCAAAGTCATTTCAGTGTTCTCCTGAGACAAAGTAGCATTACAGTGCTCATCTTCTACTAATAACTTGACCTTTCAATTCAGTGATGCTCACACTGGTATGACATGAAATTTCTTAAAGAAAGGGAAAAAAGAAATATCAAGGGTTTTAATGTTTTTTCTTACTTAGGAATTCTGGTCAATTTACTACCATGACTTACAGTTAGGAAGACTAATAAACTCCATATTCTTTTTTTTTTTTTTTTGTATACAGAATTACAAAGTACTTTCTATTTATTTAAGAAAAAATGATGACCAAATTAGAAAAGAAACTTTAAAAATACTTGCTAAAAGTGAACAGACATTTAAAATAATGATGTAAAGAAGAGATGGTTAGAATAGTTTTAGTGGAATAGAAAAGCATTGTTATATATACAAATATAATTCTGATGTTTGTGGGGCTTAAAGCAATTCATAATGAAATTATTTCAAAATGATGAAGTAGTTTTGATGATGATATCTAACCCTAACATACCAATTATTTGTCTAAGCTATGGAAAGAGAGTTCCTTGGGAAAAGAACCTAAAATTGGCTGATAATATGTGGTTTTGATTTCTTTAAAGACACAGAATGGAAGGCACTGTTTAAAACAAATTGAGACTTATATTTTCTAACATTCTTCCTTTCTTAAACCAAAGTACAAAATATTGGTGATTCACCTTTTTTCTTTCCCCTCTTCCTTCTTTAACCCAAACTTTTTGCTACATTCTTTATTCTTCATTTACACAGCAATTATGTTTGTTGCTGCCAACACATTTTCAAAAATAAATGACAGGAGAGGTGGATCAAAAAAAAACAGCCATTATTGTAGCTAAGAAAATAATGACCTATTGTATGCTTGCAAATATATTCATCTGTAAACTATTTGTTATTCTGTTGGAAACATCATAACTAAAATCGAGTTACATACCACTGAGAATATAGGATTCATATACTGTGATGTAAGTGGATTTGCAGACAAGATTACTTTTAAAGTTGTATTGACTTTATTGATTTTCATAAGGGCGTATGCACTCTGTTCTATGTAATGGAGTTTTTATTGCAATTTACAGGTAAACAGTTGAAATGCCTGATGGCAGGATTTTATTTTTTTTACTGTAGTAATAGAAGCTAAAGGTGGAATGTGCCACTGTTAACCTTGAAACTATTGTGCTTCAGTCACCTATTATTTAAATATTCAGTGTATTTATAATATTTACTAACACATGCAGAGCAATTTCTCTATTTTGAGGTTTATGGTGACAAACCTATACTTCAGGATTTATTTAGAGAGTTTTTTTTTCAGTGAAATGGATGTACTTCTTATGTGTTTTAACAATAAGCATGCTACTTATTTTTTCCCCTGAAGTGCAGCCAATGTATAGTTCTCTGCTGGACTAACCCACGCACATCCATAAATGCACATGCATGCACTATGAATGCAAAGTCCTGGCAGATGTTGCATTGTTTCGCCATTCTTGCTTTCTGCAGTCACAGCCCCTTGTAAAAGAATAATCGCCTTACTAGGAAGCTTCTACAACTTCTAGAGGGAATTTAGTTGTTAAAACTATATTTGAGTCTTCCTACTTACCTACTCAGGCTCCTCTGTGATTAAACATCTCAATTTTGAAAGAACTTCAAGTGAGATAGCATGGTGGGTTTTAGGAAATAGTAGAAATGGCAAGTGTCCCTGAAAACTTCACGTGGAAAAATCCCATTTTTTTATATTGATGTTTTTAATAAAGATAGAATGCATTTATGGAGTCTGAGCTAGTAAGTCCCGTATTGATTTCAGGACGGAGCCTGCTTTCAGCCTTCCTACCATGATTGCTCCTGCTCAAAGCTGCGACTGGCCTGTCTGGAAACAGATCGGCACAGAAAGGCTGATCTGACCATTTGTGGACTCAGACAGACAGACATGGAGTCCAGCTTTACAACTGTGTGACTATGGGAACGTTATTTCACTTTTTAGTTGAGTGACTTTTGGCAAGTTATATCATCTTTCTGCCTCGTTTTCCTCATCTGTAAAATGGAGAAAATAGTATCTTTCTCATAAAGCTGCTATAAGGTTTAAATTAGTTCATATATGTAAAACACTCAAAATGTGTATAGTAATAGTGTTTACTGTTATTATTACTCTGGTATGTGGAACAATGGTCCTTCAAATATGTTCATATTCTAATTTGTGGATCATGGGACTATGTTACCTGGCATGAAAAAAGGGACATAGCAGATGTGGTTAAGGCTGTACCCTTGATATGGGCCGTCAACCAGAAAAATCTGATGGGCCCCATCTAACTACCAGAGCTCTTAAGAAGCTAAAGGTAGAGGCAGAAGAGTGGTCAGAGAGATGAGATAGGAGAGATTTGAAGCACAGGAACTTGACCCACAGTTGCTTGCTTTGAAAGTGGAAGAAAGGAGACAGAGCCCAGGAATATAGGTGATCTCTCAAGATCTGGGATTGGATCTCAGTGGACAGCTGGTAAAAAAACAAGAATCTCAACACTATAACTTTCAGGAACTGAATGGCCAACCATCTGAACAAGCAAGGAACAGATCCTCCCTTAAAATCTCCAGAAAGTAGCACCACCCCAACACACCTTGATTTCAGCCTGGTGACATCTGTCAGACTTCCCCATAGAGAACTGCAAGATAATAAATATGCAGTTTTAAAATTCTAACATTGTATTAATTTGCTATGTTAGCAATACAAAACAAACATGCATACAATTATCTTTATCTTTATTAAATGTTTGATCATCAGTAATTTGAATAAACAGTTGCTGCTGGAAAAAGGCTCCTTGAATGCCAGCACATTTCCAGAGAGACAACTGAAGCTCAGGCTGTCGGCACCCGGGTTCTCCAGTAAGGCACTGATCTCTGCAAGAACAGGCAGAAACTCATAACTAGTGACTGATTAGTGATATAGTTTTTATGTTGGTTTCTCATACCGGATGAAGGGCAATGTGAGGGGCAACATCTTCTCATCTTTTACTATTATTCCTGCCAGCGCTGTAGTCTCATAATCTTCCAAACATATGGAAACATTAAAAACAACATGCTATTTTTGTATGAGACATAAAAAAGACACAATGAAAATATCTCTAAATGAAGTTGCATTATTGTTTATATGCAGAAATGCAGTGCTAGCTTAGCATATACATTAACCTGCATTATTGAATCACTTTAGAGAGAATGATGGAAGTTGGTTTCCATGGAGCTCTCACGCATCAATTATTAAAACATATTACAATTAATTCATATTAATTTTTTCAGGAAGTCTTTCTGAACTGGCTGATTTGAGCATCCATTAAAATTCTTTTTACAATTGTTTCATGAAAATTTATTCATATTAAAATTTTTTTAGGGAGTCTTTCTGATCTAACTAGTTTGAGCATTCATTAAAATTCCTTTTATAATTTTTACACAAAAGTCAAAATGTTGAAAAATCAGAAAAATCCCTTAAATTTAAAAACACAATAGTAAACTATGGAAGTAGGTAATAACTGCATGTTAACTATTAAATACATTTTATCATTATCAGAGAATATTGAAGGTGGGGTAATGCTCAAAAGCTATACTAATTGCTAGAAGTAGATTTCAACATTATGTGTGCTTCCTGGGTATATTTTCTGTGTGCATGAAAAACAATTGCACCAAAACTAACAAGTTGCAGAGGCTGGCTTATACAAACTTATTTCTTATGTAAAGAATGAGACTGAGCACTGAAAAAATATACTTTATATGAAAGATCTCATGCAACATTGCAATAATTTTCTGTGCATGGTTTTAGCTTTCCTCTTCCTGGAAACCTAAACAAATTTATGTATAACATTTGAACCTATCAATTATCCATATTCTTATTCTATATTTTCAATCATAAAAAGATCAGGATTGTTGAATGAATTTTTAAAACATGGGGATTATCTACACTTAATGTTTTGGCCCAGCTTAATTTCTAGGTCTAAAACTATCAAGCAAACATTATAGCAATGCTTTAAATGATTTTGAAGGATTAATGAAACTATGATATTATAGAAAGTTACCACAGAAAGCAATTAAAAACAGACTTTAAAAAAGAATATATGCTTTTTTTTGTTTAACAAATCCCCACTACCTATATGCATGCAGAAAATGTATAGATTCCTTCTCAGCTGAGAACACATACCCGCTTCACTTCCCACACAAGCCCTTCAAAATGAGCCACAATATCCAGTTGCAACCCGTGTTTCAGCCCTCTGATGGACGTCCTGAATTGGTGGTTATATGTTATTCACCTCCAAATCTTTTCAACAAGTTTTTGTCTTTTGGGGGTTTGTTGTTGTTGCTTGGCTACCAACACCTTTGTCTTTATTTTGTAGATGAAAATGTGAATTTTCTCCTTTTTAAAATATCTCAAATGTCTTATTAAAATGCTCCTCTGCGAAGATCTACAATCTTGTGTGGGAATAGCATTAACCACAAGCATACCAAGGCAGGCAAACTCTTCACTACTTACATATACAAAGTCATGCTTGTTTAGAGAGCACCTGCTTTTTAATTCTCTCATCTGGGAAGTTAATGCCAAGCTATTACTAGATTGGAACAAAGAAAAAAGACTACAACAAAAACAAAGTTTTTAATTTATAAATTTAATTATATTTCTGAGAATAAATTATGCTTATTAAAATTATGCTTTGTTTATAAGCTAAAATGATTCTTAGTTTTTTTATACTATGACATATTAATGAAATACAAGAATGACCAAAATTGTAATAAACATAAACTTTAATTCATGTCTGTTTAGTAGTTAAGTCCAGCATACTTTTTCCAAATTCAATTCATTAAAATTTTGTATACAAATGTAACCAATCTTTCAGGACATAGAATACTTTAAAATACTGAAGATCAATGTTATGTGGTTTTTAAAAATCAACTTAAGTGATTTAATCAAAAATTAAGAATGTTTTAAGATAGTTTGGAAAGCTATGCGTATAAGATACTGATTTTTTTCTCATTAACTTTCTACCTTTTTTCCCAGAATTATTAAATATATCACTAATATTTTCTAAATAATGTATTTTCTTTTCATATTGTATAGTCATCAAGATGTTTGTGATCTTAGAAAGGAAATTAATGTATATGTTAGCTATTGTTTGTTATAGATGCCAACTACCAGGTTGAGGAAATCCCCTTCTATTCCTCATTTGCTGATAATTTTTCTCAAGAGTACTCGTTGGATTTTGACAGATGCTTCTGACTTCAGTGGCAGGAAAACTCAGGCTTCAGTTTTACATGTTCCAGGATTGTTGGGATGCGTTTGAACAGGGGATTGGGGGATAGAGTCTTTGGCTCTTGAAGTAGCAATATTAGCAGTAGTGATACAAGTTATTGCTTATGTACATGAGCTGTTTATAAATCCTCTTGTCAGAGACTGTTTACCCTGGATATATTTTGTGTGTGCATGAACTCCGACTTTAAGAGTTTATCACACATTTCTTTTCCCTTCTTAGGATTTACCAGAGAAAGTTCTCTCCCTTGTACTAAGTTAGAATGCTCTTACTTGGTAAAGACAGCCTCTCTTCTTTCAATCTGAAAACATGAGAAAGGAAATAGCATTTTTTTCTATCCATACAGCATTTCAGCAATTGAGTTCACACATGCATGCAGAGCCAGTGTATTGGACTATTTTCAGTAAAATGATTGAATAACTGAAAAGTCTGAGTTTACGGTGAAGAAACCAGCAGTTTTCATTACCACTAGTTTTCCCCGCACTCTTAGAAAATTCACTTAAGGTTTTTGGGCTTCAATATTTGCATTTGTAAGGTGAATTAGATTGAGTGTTCTTTGAGCTCATCTCCAGTTCTTAAATTGTGGAATCTCTACTTTTGTCAATTCTAAGAGTATCTTGGGCAACAACCCCCCTTTTCCAAATTATTTGCTGTATAAATATTGTGAAGTTCAAAACTAAGAGTCAATATGTTCTAAAAAAATAAAGTCTTAACAACATGAAAAAATATGTTTTCGCAGAATTTATCAATTAATGAAAAACATTTTTTTTTAAGTAAACCCACTTGGTGTTGTCCACAGTTGCCAAAGGGTATGCCAATGACAATGTGGCCTTGCCTGACCCCTCCAAAAAAATCCAGCTGCAGTGGCCATTTTCCTCCCATGAGCCACCCTTATCTTTGTCTTGACTTTCAAAATATGTTGGAAGTTCATATTACTTTTGCCATTATCTCTTACTTAATTATCTCAACCAGCAACAACTTCCTGCTTTTCTTAGTTTTAATAGTGTTTAGTCCCAGATGCATTTTACTGAAAACAAATTCTTCACATTTTGAGGCATACATGTGACATCTCTTTGTGGTTTATACCTCTGATTCAGATGTTTCTTCCTTAGTTGTGTTTTTTGTTGGTTCTTTCCTAGCTTTCAGCTCATGGTGACTAGGGATGGGACTGGTGGGACATAAGAAGCAAGCCTATGCCCCCACCCCTCCTTCCTTGAAGACTTGTTTTCATCATCACTGGAGAGAATTACATCCAACTGAAGAGCCAGCACAGTGAAAAGGCAAGTCAGTGAGATGTCAGTAAGTCTAACGTTTCCGTTAGCATCATCCCTGATAGGAAGCTTTTCCTAATGTTTGCAGCTGGGCAAGTGTCCTTTATCAGTTTGAACATAATATTGTGTTTTAATTTACTAAACTGCATTATAATTATCCCTCCTCAAACTGTGAGCACTCTAGAGGTAGAGAATATTTGTAAGTAATATTAAAATACTCAAGGCCAGATTTAATATCTGAATACAGAATAATTTCAATGTATATTAGTTGTGTTAAGTAAAGTGGATTTTATACATATGATTATGGATAAGTATCCCTTATTGGCATAAAACATTATCACTTATCAATGAAGCATCTAATTTTTTCTCTATTTTCATAACCATGCATATTTTTGTCTAATTGTTTAATGTGATTATAGTCAATGGGAGGATGCATTAAATGTGAAGTACGACATGAATTTACCACTTGACAAGTGCACTTTGGAATTATACCTTTTTTTACAGATTTTATTTATTTATTTTTAGAGAGAGGGGGAGAGAAGGAGAAAGAGAGGAAGAGAAACATCAATGTGCAGTTCCCTCACATGCGCCCCCTTCTGGGGACCTGGTCTGCAATCCAGGTATGTACCTCAACTGGGAATAGAACCGGCGACGCTTTGGTTTGCAGGCCCACACTCAATCCACTGGACCACACCAGCCAGTGCTGGAATTATATGTTAATAAGGAGCATCAGTACATTACTGTTTAGCATTAGCATTTAGTTTTGTAATTGCTTAATTATGCTTGTCCACCATTGTGTATATATATATATATATTTAATTTAGAACACATTTTGTAATCAGAACTTAGTGATACTAACTACCATTAATATCCTTTCTAGAATAATTTCTGCTTTCAGAAACAGATTCAGTTAAATATTCTTTTTAAAACACCTCATCCTGATGGTTAATTTCTACTGTTATATAAAATTAATTACATAATTATGCTTCCAAATGCTAAAGTCATGGTAAAATTCTAATGACATTGACTAGAAATGGCTTACTGGGTTATTTTCACATATTGAATAAGAAGATTAAGGAAAGTTTTTAGTTGGTTTGTGAGCTAACAATTCAGCTTTAATTTAATCTGAAATCCACAATCAATATAAAATTGGATTTGTCCACTTTCTAGTATGTACCAAAAGCTGACTTCAAATGTCCATGAAAGAAGCTGTGGCACTGGCAATGAGAAGATTCACCATCTACCAGAATGTGGATGGAGACAGCCTCTGTACGCTTGCTATGTTGTCCTGGAAATTAAAGCAGAAGGTGCAGATAAGTTAGATAGAACAGGAATAAGGTATGTAATATATAACTACAGTAATTAAGGCCTGTTCAAATGACATATGTTGTTAAACATTGCCTTTCTTACTGCTTATACTGCTAGTTCAGGGTGTATAATACATAGTGCTTTAGTGATAAAGAAATAACTGGATTCTGATTACTACGATTACACATACCTCTGTATGTTTTCTGCTACTTGTGAGAACATAGTTAACAGCAGCACCCTCAAAGATGTACTGACTAGCCGCTGTCCAGGAGAGCCTCTGGTAGTGATTCAGGATCTAAAGAACTCAGCATCTGCAGGGAAGAACGAGCCCACATAAAATGTACATGGCAGTAATTCTCAGTGTTGGTAGAAATCAAGACTCAGGCAAGATTATTAATAATGTTAGAGGACTTTATTGAGGCCTCACTATCTCCTCCAACACTTTGGATATGATTTTTATAGAAATTAAATAATAAAAATAATATGTCCCATTATTGGATATCATGATACTTCATAGTATTATGTTTAAAAATTACCCAGTGAAGAGTCTCTTATTATTCCATTTACCACAAAGAAAACTAACTTGCATAGGAGGCACACAGCTGAAAATTGTTGGAGTTGGAATTTGAATTCAGGACTCACTGATTCTATATCCCAAGCCCTGCCCATTTCACCAAACTGACTGCTGACATCACTTCAAACTCAGTCTTCCTATTCAAACGATGTACTTTCATTTGGGAAATAATAACACAAACTTCAAATAATAATGAATTGTTATAAAAGAAAAAAAAGATGAGAGCTTTAGAATGAGGAACTCAGTTTCCTAGATACATGATTATAGCCACTGCTTGGGTAACCTTTTTTTCCACTTGAGCCCCAGCTGGCCCTAGACAGAATGGACAATGTATCAGCATAAAATTGCTCTTGGCTTCAAGCAACAATGATTAGAAATAATAACGGCTTCATCATGATAGAGGTTTATTTCTCTCATGCAGGAAGGGTAAAAATAAATCCTGAGCTATTTTGACTGCTGTGTGGTAATTCAATCAAAAATTTATTTTTTTTCTCTTTTTCCATTTTACCTTTTTTTTTTTTTTTTGCATGGATCCTTCATCTTTAGGACTACCTTCAGATCTGCATTTCAGAGAAGCAACTGAAATAAAAGAGGGGGTAACATGCCAGTGCTGTCTCATTCTAAAAGTGCTTTCCTCCCAGTCCTATCCATCGGCTTCCACTTATTTCTCATCAAGCATCTCCAGCTACACAAAGGCTGGGAAATGTAGCTCTTAACTATGGAAAGTGCTGCCTGGAATGATACCTGGGTTTTGTTACTAAGGAAGAAGGGAGGCAGGGATTAGGTAGCAGTTTCAGCCCAAAGCACTAAAGTAACAAAACAGTGAACATATTCCAGACATGCATTACCCAACCAATTGGAATAGCTTGACTTACTTAGTAGAGTTAATTGGGAGTTTGTGTAATCCCCACTGGGAGGGTTGCAAAGGAAAATTGAGTGATCTGGTAATTTATGCAGCTCAAATCAGGTGAAAAATCCAGTTAAACTCTTCTGATGTGCTCTGTGTCACAAGCTATGTGCTTACATTTTCTCTCAGCCCTTCAGAAGGAATTAACCTGATCAGCAGTACAAGATCAAACTGTATTATGTATGCAATTTTATATTCTAAGCATCTTTCATTAATGTGAAAGCCATTTTTATAATAAATCACCAAAATCATGTCTATATATCATGATCAACTTTCTGTTTTCATAATTTATAAGCATAAATATGTAATTTATGCCTTTCACATGCCCTGATGATATTTAGATACTATGTCTCTCAGGAAATATTCCAAAAAATTCAACTTAATAATATGAAGAAAAATTCTAAGTTAAATTTAAGGTTAATTCTATAGGCAAATACCATATGATTTCACCTATAAGTGGAAACTAATGAACGAAACAAACAAGCGAGCAAAACAGAACCAGAGACATGAAATAAGAAACAAACTAACAGTGACCAGAGCAGGGGCAGGGGGGTGACAACAGGGGAAAGAAGGGGAAGGATCTAGTGAAGGAGCAAATATAAAGGACCCAGGGACATGGACAACAGGGTGGGGATTGACTGTGGGAGTGGGGGGTGGGCAGGGCAGGGAGAAAAAGGGGTGGGAATTGGGACAATTATAATTGAACAACAATAAAAAATAAAATAAAAAGACCAATATCTTAAAAAATAAAATAATAAAGTAAGTTAACTACTTAGTAGGAAAAATATATATGTTGCAAGGAAGCAGTGTAGTCCTATAGGGAAAGCAAAACTTCGAACTTGAATAAATAAATCTCAGCTTCAGTCCCATCTCAGACCTTAAATTACTTGCTATTTGACTCTGCACAAGTTGTGTTAACTCCAGGAGCCTCATTTTTCATTGTAAAATTGTGGTTCTGACACAGAACTAGGCCTGAGAACCTCTGTAGCAAGGCCTATTTAAGACATATCTGTCTTTTTATACTTTAATCAACAGCCTACAAACCCATCAGTCTTCCTTTGTGAACTCAAGGTCTATCAAACTCCAAAAAATTGGGCATCTTACTGTTCCAGGCCTCCGGTTCAGAGCTGGAGTCTGGGTAGTGAATGTGTGGGACTGCACGGTTGATCACACTTCATGGGATGGAGTCAGCACTCGAGTTATTGAAACTCATTCTTGTTATCCCGAGTCAGGGGAGCAGTCTGGACACATTACACTTGGCTGTAAGCTGAATTTGTCTCAGGCCAGCCCTTTAAGTTCTAGGAAAAAGCTGTGAAGAAAAATAAAAAAATTAAAATTAAAAAAAGAATGAAAAAAACAAACTATGCTGCTACATCGTGAAACATAGAAACTCCTGTTTTGGGGTCAGTTAAGAACATTGCAAACCAATAGGGATAAATACATTATTTCAGTTTTGCCATAAACTATCGTTTCATCTTTTGCTTCCCAAATGCTGACTTTAATACTGGGAAGCTGATGTGGAATGGCTGTGATACTCATCCAAAAAGAAGGACAAGCTACCAAAGCTACGAAGGGACCATCCCCTGTAGCAGAGCAGCATAGTGCAGTGGTGGCTCCACCAAGCCCGGACCAGCTGGCCGGCTCCTGTCAGAAAGCTGCTCCATGGACTTTCTGAGAGATGGTCAGTGCGGTAAATAACGAGAAAAATGAAGTAATGAGTTATGAGCAATGGATATGTGGAGAGATACGGCCATTTTTTGTTTGATTACTCTGACTATAGTAGGAACCAATGTCAAAATCATGGCTGGATTTTGTAAACAACATGTACACATGAGCCTTGAGGCAAGCTGGAATGTCACTTCTTTTAATTTGGGAATCATACATGGCAATTGCCAAGACAGAGCTGT
The DNA here is from genome assembly GCA_004024845.1 of Tonatia bakeri. Taxonomy (NCBI): domain Eukaryota; kingdom Metazoa; phylum Chordata; class Mammalia; order Chiroptera; family Phyllostomidae; genus Tonatia; species Tonatia bakeri. Next base: position 15,015 of record PVIA01001838.1, read on the forward strand.
GTACTTGGGCTGCAGTCTCATCTACTGTAATAATTAGCTGCAATAGATTTCTTAAAAAAATTTAGACAGCCATTTCTCACATGCCTGATTTGTTTCACTTATCAGTGCCATCCTCATACAACCCTGGCTGAATTTCTCTGACAATAACTGATCCTTCCTCGTGCATTGTCTGCAACATTAACATGTGCTGGATCTGCCTGTATGCAACCCTTTAGCAAAACATCCAAGTTCTCTGCCCAGTTTCTTAATTGGTCAATTAAGAATCCCTGCTGAGAGTGCCTCCTCTTCCAGCCTGATCTTAGTTGGCTATTCCAGGGATATAAACACTCACAGATTAACCTTCCAGCCCTTGAAAAAAAGCCTCAGCCTTCAGACAACCTTTGTTCCAAAGAGCAAGTATGATTTAAAGTGAACCTGATATCCTAGCTTAAAGGACTGGAAAGCAAAATAAAGCTGAAATGTAAGTGATCAGCCCATCAAAATGCTTAGGCTTCAAGGTCCCTCATCGAGGTCACCATTCAGTTTAGTAAAGAAAGTGTTGAGGAATCAGTCGTCTTATTAGGTCTCTGTGTACATGTCTGAGATGGGGCAGCCCTGAGGCTCAGTCTCGTGGCAAGATCTTCTCTTCAGTTTTTGTCTAGAGATGAACAATGCTTCTAGAACTTTTTGCTTTTTTTAAAATGGTTTCCCCAGGACATGGTCTATCTTTTTATCAGCCCATCCTAGGTTCTTGAATTTGCATTCAAAGCTACCTGTTTTTAACTTGATTTTGTCAATCATCTCACTTCTTAAAACAGGGGCTGGCCTGGAATTAGATGTGAGAAGTCAATGATCTTCAGAGATGTTTGTTTTGGCTCACAGTCATTCCTACTCAGACAGTGATGCTATCTTCCCAGCTGGGGTTTTCTTCAGGGACCTCACTTCCTCATCTGAGTTTCCTGTGAAGTATTGACTGTTTTATACGAAACCTCTGTTGATAGCACACGGTGCCAGTAAGGAGGAACAGGTGAGCTGGTTCAGCTGGTGTCTCCCACCTGCAGAGCAGGCCCTGGAATAATGTCATTTTGTTCCATGTTTTTCAGATATAGTGTTGATGGTGGGGGGTGGAATCTGTCCCCAGCCGGGGACACTATCTGTGGGGAGTTTGCACATTCTCCTTCTCATGTCTGCGTGGTTTTCTCTAGGTCCTTGATTTCCTCCCTCATCCCAATGCTGTGCATGTGAGGTTCACTAGTGTATCTCAATGGTCCCAATTGTCCAGTCTGGGTGAGCGTGTGTATGCACACCCTGGGATGGAAGGGTGTCCTGTCCAGGGTGGTCCTGCCTGCCACCCTGAGCTCACAGGAGTGGTTCCAGCCTCCATGATTCTGAATTGAATTAAGCAGTGGGAAAATAATTCTCTTCTTTTTCCTGTTTATCTTTGTTAAATACGTGTATAGCTCACATTTATTTCAATGTTTAATATTAGAAGTATTTGGTGATTATTTAGAAGCTTGGTAATTTTTTTCTGACCAGAAAAGCATTATTGGAACTTCACTCTTGTTTATATCAGTTAGCCTGTGGGAAAATTGTTTTTTTGTTATATGTCGTTTTCCTTCAAGTTGCAGTTCCCAAGAATTTATTTATCCTGGGATCACTATGGCCCAGGATCTGGTGCTCCATATTTAAGGCTGAGAAAAATAATCATATCACTTTAGAGTTTTTCTGTTTCTGGGAGATAAGTGCTTGGCAGTGCAATACACCAGAATGACACCTTATGAAGTCACTTAGCTGAGTAACAGGACCTGTCCCACTGCCCAGAGCTCTTCCCTCTGCCACTCAGGAGGCTGGATTACAAATATGAAGGTAGCATTACAAGCATGAAACAGGACAGGGAGGCTGATGTGGTCAAAGTATTTTTTATCAGATTATGGCTCACAGGTGACATCCTGATTCATATTAAAAATGCTTATGATAAAATAATTTGAGGATCACCCATTAAAAATCTCTGCTGAACAAGAGGAAACAGTTTCATTCTCCACTTTTTAAGTATCTTATTCTATATTTTATTTAAATTACATCATAAATGTTATGAAAGCATAACTCTTAATTCATGCATTTGAATATGATAGAGTTTTTGGGTGACACCTATGTCTTCTTGGTCAGATCCAAAAGATATTGGGTCCCCATACATTTATAAACCTTCTGTTTGGACATGTAATTCCCACCCATTTTACTTTCAGAATGTTATATTTGTCTGAAGTTGTCCCCAACTCCTGAAAATGAACATTGTAATCCCTATCACACAGATAACACATTGTCTTCTGTAAAGAAGGAAAAATGGTGTATGATGGCTATTTCGAGGCAATTTATCCAGTCCTCATATATTTAGTTTTTATTTTAAAAAGTAGCTCACCTTGAAGTTTAAAGTGTATTGGTCTAATTTTTCAGGAAAAAGGAATTGCAACATTCTTGCAGATTTGGAAATATCCTTGCTTCAGTGGCTCATTAGCACATGGCAAATTTGGGACCAAATATTCTAATCTAAGCCCTGAGTCATTCTTTCAAAAGTACATAATCAATGTATACTTGAGGTTATGATCTCAAATTTTCTTATTGAATAAAGTAAAAAAATAATATTGACAAATCCTCAGTCAATAAAACATTACACTAAAAATCACCCTATAAGTAGTAACTTGACTCACAGAAGGATCCATTACTATATATAAAGAACTCTGCAAGACTCTGCTTACCAACTGAATTACACAGACTTAGAAGAACTCTTTACTTGATTAAGTACATTTTAAAAATATCATCTATTTTTCCAATCCATGGATGATTATTTAGATGTATTTTAAGCTCATGCATTTTTTCTAGTTAGATCTATTTCCATTAAGATGGAAGTGTTGGCAGCTTATGAGTAACTGGTTTAGACATACCAGGTGCACTGATATTTTATCCTACAGCAGAAAAGCTCGGTAACTCTGCTGCAATTATTTCTATGAGGTTTGAAGATGGAGTATAAGTACTAAACATAAATTAAATCTGAGCATTTTCTGCAATCTTTTTCATTCTTATAGTTTTGATATTTGGCCTTATTTCAGTAGGAACCACCTGGGAAGGAGTAGTGCACATATATCTTGACAAACACAGCCAGAAGCTTTATTTCATTAGCCCCATCTGTCCTTAAGCACTAAATTGCTTTCCATTTATCATATATAATTGGAATTCACTTATATGAATTTTTTTTCAAAGTGCTTTTTACATTTTTGTGCATTACTCTTGCAATCCTGGTTATAATCCTAAACCAAAGGGAGAAACAAACAGCATTGACATATATGCTTGGTTATTTGTATATCAATACTTGGCACTTGTCAAGAGCCAAAGAGTTGGAGGTTTTACCCTGCTTTTAAGCTGGCAAGTTATCCTTCCAGTTTTTTGGATTTTGGTAGAAGACATGACAGTTTTGGTTCAGAAACCAAGGACTTTATCTTTTACACCCTAGCAAGCAGTTCGAGCTTTCTGTTTTCTTCACTTCCTCACCTCCTAGCCTCACGAGGGCACATGGAGTGCCCCAAGTGGATGTTGTACACACAGTGTTTTTGTATTATAACTAAAGAAGTTTAAATTTTGACTACTTGAATGTCTTATAAAGTAAACCTGTCCTAACATTTTCTTGGAGGGACACATTATTTTGGATATACTGGGCTGTAAACATACCTGTGCTCTGTTCTGGAGAAAACTGCCACTTCTGTCTCCCAAGGCTATTCCCCAAACCAAATTCCTTTTAAACAGACCTGGAATAAAAGATGAAATGCCTCTGCTTGCTAGATGTGCATGAAAACAGAAGACTTATGGAGAGTTGCCTCCCAACCACACTTCATGGAGATATCATTTTACAGTTCTAATAATCAAGCGTTCTCAATGAAGTAAGACTGTTTTATTTTATCTATGACACTAAGGGACTGAATATTCAAATGGACAATGGCCAGATCATATATGAAAATGGAACTCTCTCTTACTCTCAACCTTTTCAGTAACCAGCCCTGGAAGCCAAACCACAACTTCTGTATAAAACAGCCACAAATGGACGGGACATGGTCAATGACTGCAAACTTTCCTATGTTGCTTCCCAGCTTCCAACTCAGGATCAAACAGAGAAAGCCAAATAAGATCTCCAAAGCAACTATGTAAGAGGCACCACTTCTAGTTCTCTGGCCTCCAGCTTCCCTTTGCCATTAACCTACAATCAGGCATCCGTAAGCCTTTCCTTTCCTTTTTACTATAAAACCTCCCCACTCTCCTGCCTGCCTTGAGTCCCTGCCAAATGCAAGTGATGGGCATGGCTCTCCTGTGATGGGAAGCTCTGTTTGTTTTCATCTCGGTGGTCTTCATTTTCCCACAATATTTAAACAAATATAAAAATTAGAACTGGATGCAACAGCTTAATTTCTATAAAAGAGACCTAATTAAGACCTCCTGACTATGTGTGTGTTGTGTTTTAAAGATCTGAATTATAATTCAGGGTAAAAGTCTAATGTAAATAGTAAAATCCTTGTGGAGTTATATATTTTTAATGTACTGCTAGTGCTCACCATTAATGTAAAAAGCAAAAATCTCAATTTTTTTAAATTGTATATTTAGTCTCTAGAAACTTATAAAATGCCATGCAGCTAGAGATACTCACTATGAATAGCTTTAAAAATGCCTCTAATATATAAATATTTAAATATATTTAAAGTTGTATTGCTTTTATAACCTTACCATCCATGAAACGGTTTAGATGAGACAACCTCCAATGCTGCTGTTCTTTAGTGCAAGTGAAGGAAGAGTTTTGGGAGCAGTAACTGGCTTTATCGAGAGTGGTGATATTTTGCAGCAGATTAAGATACCTTATAAAATTGTGAAGCTGAAAGAAAGGTAAGAGGTGGCAAGATTTTCAAATAGGTTCTTACTGTAAAGACCAAAGAAATGTGGTACAGAACTTGCTGCTCATTATAGTTTTCGAGCATGTTTGCTTAATAGATAAATGAGAGTATTTTTAGAGGCAGAGTCACAAATCTCTTAACTAATTGTAAATTCAAACACTGAGTTGGCAAGAGGGGGCACAGGCCTGGGAACCCACTGGCTCTTGTGCGTAGTTCAGTGGAAACTTCACTGATGCCAGGAACATCACCTCGTTAAACACAAACACAGACAGCTCCCTCTCTCATCGACAAATGCTTCTACCCACAGGAAACATCTCCACAAGAAGCAAAACTACCAATATAATTGGGCTAATTATAGTTTTGGAATAATGGCTTTCTAGCTACATACAACTGTCTAAACATGGACTGCTGAAAAAGGTTCAAATGGCTCTTGCTCATAGTTCAGAAAACATTAAGAAATGAAAGAGCTTAGAAATAAAATAATTTCAAGATCCATATCTATAGCATTCCTGACATAGGATGATCAGCCTCAACTTCCTGTTCAGAAAGCTCATTTCACTTCCAAATAACAAAGAATATCTGCCTGATAATGAGAAAAAAACGGCCACTCTATAATATCCACCTGTTATTATAAAGTATTGATAAGCATGTAGGAAGTAAGAGGTACTGAGTACGGCTCCGACAGAGCACCTCAGCCACCTGAGCAGCACTTCCCTTTCCGTCCTGTTCCACCCCGGCTCACATAGAACAGCGGCTTGTTATTAGAGCCCCATGGTTAGAGTGTGGAAGGGCAACAGTGTTCTGCAGAAAAAAGGAGATATGTACCTTTCTTAGAAGGTGGGGAAGAACCGCTTCCATACACTAAGAGAGACAATTCTATATCTAGCTTAGGTTCTGCAAAGAATGGTGATATGCCAAGATGAGGTAAATGGTGAGTTCGGGGTCACTCAGTGAGCTCAGCATAAATCATGCTGAGCTTTAGACACAGCTTATATCTAAGTCTGTTTAGCAGCCAGGTCTATAGTAATGGCAAGGCATGGGAAACTTAACCTAAAGATGTGCATCAACACAAGAGCCCTCACTGTGGAAGTGATAGCTGGCCTACCGGAGTGGGCGAGATCAGAGAGGGAATATGGATAGAGAAGACCAAACAGAAGGTGTTTCGCTTGAGGGCACACCTTAAGAAGCAATGCCTTAGTACTGACCATCACAGCCAGTGATGGAACTAGAGTCAGATACACAATGAAGGCCTGAGTGATGTCCCCAGGTTCTCCTGAAATAATACCACACAATGGCCCTTTAGAGACCATGGCCTATATTGTAAGCCAAAGACCACTCTGTTTCTATATTTAGGCAATCCTTGAAATGCACCTAAAACCTCACTAAAGTGAATCTTGGGTAGATTTTTTTTCATGTATCAAATAGATTTGTTTCCTTCTTGCATCTATGTTATGAAAAGAAGAAAAGCTTTCTCTTGATCAAGTGACAGTGTAGGATATAGCATACAGCCTTGGAAAATAAAACTAAAAGTGAAAAACCTCCACAGTATGTTGATGTACTATGCAGAACGAATAAAAGTATTTTTTTATACTTCTAGAAGAATTCACTGCTGTTTCAAAATCTTGTTCTACAGTAATAAAAGCCCAGTAGTCAGATAAAAATGCTAATTAAATTGGCTTTTAGCTCTGGCACTGGGAGGTCTGAGATAATTATCAGCCATTGTCTGTCACATCAAATGAATTACATTTAACCTTAAGACTATCAGAGGAAAATCCACATTCTTAAGAAGCTACTTCAGGTCCACTTCTTTTTTTTTTTTTCTTTTTTCTTTTTATTAGGGATTTTCAAAGGAGTTCCATTTGATCTCTTTCAGGACACTCAAATTTTATTCCATAAGATGGCCTCTGTAATGTAGTTGCTTTTTTGTCTTTTTTTAAGTAACTCTGTTAGGCATGGGAAACAAGGGAGGGCAAAGACCGGTCAGTGATTGTGATACAATCTTTGGCTGACTTTGGCTGATGTTTAGAAAGTCTGAGCAGTGTTTATTACCTGTCTATACCATAATGCATCTGTTAATTCTGTATTGTTGAACAGCCGCCTATTGACATTTTTATGTTATCATGTGTGCTGTAGCAATAAAAATACCTTATTCTTTACCCCCCAAAATAAATGCTTCTAAGTAGAATCGCTATATATAAAAAGCTTTATACTTTAATATTGTTGCCAGCTAAAACAGTAGTAGAGCATGACAGAATAATTCTCTGAGATCAATGTATATTTAGGACAGACCATTTATTCAATAATTTGCATTTGTTTATTCTCCTGGGAAAGCAATTATATCTAATTGTGTTATTTATCAGCTACATTTCCCTTTCTCCTATTTTTGTTGTTGATGTCCTATTTTCATCAAATGTTCATAGATTGTCCAAAATCCATGAGTTCAAAAGTATGAAGAATGGTGTAGAAATAGATCAGTTATTAATGATGATGTATTTAAAACATGACACATTAGGACCATGCTTATACTTTGAAAGTATAATTTAACTTTCATCATATCAAGTTATTTGGAGCCCATTTATAAATCTTGAGTGGTTGGTATTGATTTTATTTGGCATTAGAAGAGTGTTTCTGCATCTTTGACAACTTAAAAGCAGAAGTTTGGGTATAGTTATTATTTATAATGCATTTATCATAAATTAAATGTTATTACCACTTATCTTGCTTCATCATTATTTCATGCTATGGTAGCATTACTATAAATACAATTCAGGAACACATTTATTTATGCCACCTAATTGTATACCTAAAGCATTCTTCAAGATCTAATAATTTTAGAAATTTCATTATGTGATAGATGCTTCTAACTTGCTTCCAGAACTCCAAGTTCTTTTCTTCCTTAGTAATAAGTGTAATATAATTAGAGATGACAATGAGCTTTGTTAAAAGATTAGATTCTTATATCTTTCTCCTTTAATAGAGTCCAGAAACCAGCCCTGAATTGTCTATATCTGGATTTGTTTATACAAAAATGCATATAACCTTTGTGTCTGAGCCAAATTATTTTTGGTATGCTTTTTTATATGCAGCCAAGTCTAAATTACAATATAGTGATATTTATCCCCAAATCCAAACTATACTCAGGAACAAGACTGATAAGTTGTCTCCATTGTCTATGGAACATCTGAGTTTCCCAGCTGTAAATCCTGAAGTAGAAGAGATGAGACTGGCCTATTGCCTAGGATGGCAGGTGTGATAGGACATCCTTCTGAAAGAAGCCCATGCTTTTCCTCCACTAAATACTCACTCCTTGTTTTAATTACCTATCACTGTGTAACGCAGCACTACCAGCCAGTGGCTTAAACTGGTAAATGGTTATTATCTCACACTTTCTGCGGGTCAGGAGTCTGGACATGGCTTTGGTATGTTCTCTGCATCAGGGTCCCACTTGAAAGCTGTGGTCAAACTGCTGGCCACGGCTGCAGTCCAAGCTCAAGGCTCATCCAGGGAAAGAAAATGTCCAAGCTCACGTGGGTCATTAGAGAATCAGATTTTTGTTGTCTATCAGCTGGAGGCTATTCTCTTTTTCTGACTTTGCCTTGGCCAGTGGCCACCCTTGCTGCCTTGCTACATGGACCTCCCCAACACAGCCACTCACTTCAACACAACCAGGACGACAGAGAATCTCTAGCAAGACCTGTGGAGAAGTCTTATGTAGCATGATCACTGCACTGACATCCTATAATTTTTGCTGTACTTTATAGGCTGGAAGCGAGTCGCAGGCCCTACCCACACGAAACAGGGGGACTGCACAAAGGTGTGAGTGTTAGAAGGCAGAGGTCCGCGCAGGCCATCCCAGAGTCTGCATGCCTCGATGCTCTGGGACAGTTAACTCCATTTCTCCTATCCCTGCCGTGCTTCTACTTACCTTCAACACTCATTGTATGTTTGATGCTTATTGTCTTTTGTGGAATGTTATTTTGCAACAGTGTCTTTGAACAGTATTTTTTTCCAAGGAGTCATAGAATTTCACCTGGCTTTGGAGCAATCTGCAAACATACAATGTACTTTTCTTCTTTTTTTTTTGAAAATATTTTAAAACAAGTTACTTTTTTATCTTGACATCTTTAAAAATCAATCTAAATCCTAATTTTTTAATTAATCTTTATTCCATTTTTCCATTACCATTTAGTCCCCTCATATTACCTTCCCCCAGCAATCACCACACTGTTGCCCATGACCATGAGTCCTTTTTCCTTTTTGCTTGATCCCTCCACCTCCTAACCCCCACCACCATTAGCTGTCATCCTTCAACCAAACCACCAGAGATATTAAATAATTCTGATCTGAGTGTTTTCCTCTAGTGTTTACAATTGAATCAGCTCAAGAAAATGAAAATTACCCTTAAATTTACTGTATCCACTTTAAAATAATAGTATATGTGTAGTGTACTATGTAAAAATATCCATATAAACATTTTCCTGCTCTACATTTCTACAATGATATTAAATACAAAAATAGAAAAGAAGGCAAATGGAAGGTTTTGCATCTCGGGTGACAGTTATACAATGAAGTTAATAATGGAAGTCAAAGTTTACTTTTGTTCCTAGATAAGGACTAAACATTTAAATCAGGGTCTGGAATATTACATACAGAGGTATGCACATATATTTTTTAGCACAGTTCCCAGATTTGGAATCCTGGTTGCTGCATATTTTTGACATATTTTAAATATATGAAACTTTGTTATCCTGTTTGGAAAATTAGTGATAATTGGAAAAAAAAAGAACTAAGGATGTTAAAAAATAAGCAAGGTAAGAGATAGTTTCACAATGCAACTTTGAAAGGGATAAGAAAAGTGGGGCTAAGTGTGCTGCTGCCTTAGGATGCTGCACCCCTCAGTAATAGGGGAGAGGCAGTGGAATCTGTACATGAAGGAGCTGTCCTTTCCACGTGGTTGGCTGCTAGAATGTGCTAAGGTCTGGCAAGAGGCAATATATATTAACATTTACAAGGGCAAATTGTGCAGAATACTGAGCTCAAATTTTCACTCCAAATTAACTTGCTGGATGACCATGCAGGATCATTTATTATACTTGAACCTCAATTTCCTCATCTGGAAACTGATTAAGATTCATATGTCTCAGGGGTGTTGTTGAGCATTCAGTGAGATAGTGTCAATACAGCACCAAAATGGTTCCACAAACCATGGATAAGTAAAACAGAAAAAGTGACAGTGTGAATGGTTGTGTATGTATGTGCTTGTATTTTAAATAAGTTTTTTAAATTTAATTTAAAAAAAGGGGAAGGGAGGGGGAGAGAGGGAGAGAGAGACAGAAAAAAGGAGGGAGAAGGAGAGATCATTTTGTCCCAGTTGTTTATGCATTTATTGGTTGATTCTTGTACGTGCCCTGACTGGTGACTGAACCCAGAATCTTGATATGTCAGGACAACACTGTAACCAACCAAACTACTGGTGGATTTATTTTTGATAGGCAGGGATGGTAAATGGAAAATCATCCCTGAGTATTACTCCTATAGTTATCTGTAGTAACATACCTAGCAAGCTTATTTTCTTATAATATTAAAGTTCATTATCACGTATCCCTAAAGCTGATAAAAGACTAAAAATGTAGTCTACCTATTATATATTGTATTTGAAGCACTCAGCACGTTTATTGTCACTAGGAAGCCCTCAATAAATAATAATTCCCTTCTTAACTATCCCCTGTCCGGCACTGAAATTCAGTAAATATTTCTGGACACAAATGTTCTTAATTATAAAGTAAAACTTTTTTTTTTTGCCCAAAAAGTACACTTAAAAGTACACTTCCTATTTTCTTAGGAAGAATCACTGTCTAATTTACTCTTATTATAGTAAAGCTTGCTTGTTGATAAAAACATGAGATGACATTCTTTGGAGTAAGACTGTTTGAAATTAAGTTTTGTAGAAAAACTCATAACGACAATCGATGAAGTTTGTAACTTGGATATTAGGTGATATTTTACTTTCAAAATTATTCAAAGAACACACTCAGCATATTTATGAGAAGCATTTGGATTATTTTAAAACTCATATTGCAGAGCCTTATCACAATTACTAAAAATGAAACTCAGAAATTTTATAGAAACCAGAATCTGATTAAATCAGCTCTTCAAAACTGTTTCTCTCCATTGCGAAATCGCATTAACATTTTAGACTTTAAAACTTAGTCATTGGTATATATTTATTTTTATCTTTCTCGCCTTTGCATGTTATCAAATATATTATTTTAAAATCATTTTATACTGAAATTAAATGATTCCTAACATAATTCATTTATAACAAATATGGCATAATCTTTGAATTTTATAGGCATATATTATCTAACTGTAAATATCAGTAATATATAGAATGTATCTTTTTGGAATCAAAAATGGAATCAGGTATGTTTTCTAGTATATTTATTTTTTATAAATATGTGTATAGAATATGCCTGAGAACAAATTTCCAACCTAAATGTTGAGGTTATGGAAGAAATGTGCTAAGTAAATGGTGCTTATAAAATTAGCAATATCTTGCATAAAATGACTGTGGTAACATATGATAATATATGTGTGGATTGCTTGTGGTATTTGGAATACTACAAAAATCACGAGAAACCTTATTTCTTTAACTAATTCTTGAAAAATTTTAGAAAAATATAAAGCCATACCAGATGAAATAATTAAGATAAGCAAGAATTCTTTCAGGCAGCTACTGCACAGAGAAATTGCACTAAATTTGCAGTCAAGCATCATGAATTAAATGAAAACAAAATGTGGAAAAATGATGGGAGTTAGATTATTTTTACTTATTTTTCAGGTGATTATTTTCTTGTAGGAGCATTAGCTTATTTCTATTGTATTGTTGTTACTACTAGTACTCTGGGCTTAGATATTTATTTAGATACTAGCTATGAAAACCTGAGGATATAACAACTTTGAATCTTTGTTCTACAATAAATCAGAGAAAATGATATTTACTGTAAAGTGTGTTTTGAGTATTATTGAGACATTATTTAGTCAATATTTTTATAAACAGTCCCCATCATTCTACCAAAACATCTCATATCAAGAACACTCCAAATCTCTATGTCTCTCTATAGAAAGCATGAGTTTTAGTCATCTGAAATTTGATTTCCCATCAGCAGGTGATTGAACTGATCATCCTTTTATTCCCAAAACACCCTTGTTCATTAAGCATTCACGACACCATACTTTTCCTATTTTTCCTCTGCTTCTTGAATCCCACCATTTCATTCTCAAGAATCATTATAATTAACCCAGAGAATAAATAGAACTTCTGGGCTGTCTTTCTTCTTACTCTGTTGAGTCATTTCCTTTGTTATCATTTATCAATGTAATTGTGACTCATCAATGTATATAACTAGCCCAGACCTAACCTCTGAGCACCAGACTTGTATATCCAGGCATCTACTCACAATTCTCACTCTGTGATGTTTGATTTCATCTCAAATTCAATATGTCCCACAATTAAGCTCCTGATCATGTAAATATTTTCTCCCAAAATAAAGTAAATAAGAAGGCATCAATGAAGCATTATTGTTTGTTTCTAATCTAGTGTTTCCTTGTGTTGGTGAGTTTTACCATCTTCCATTTTGGCACACAAGACCTAAGCCTAGGAATTATCATCAACATTAATTTCTCTCTCCTCATATATCTATTTCACTATCAAGTTCTAACAATTTTATGTTAATATATTTTCTACTTACCTACTTTTCTGCCACTATCCCCCCTAGTTCAAGTTACTATTTTCACCCATTGAAGATCCCCTGGTCAGGACTCCATGTCTGTTCTGGTCCCTCTCCAATCTGTTCTTCAGATGATAACTGCTGTTGTATTCTCAGGACACAAATTTGATGGTATCACACTCCCTCACCAAAGTAATTACCATCACTTTATTGCTTCTCCATTGTTCTTAGAAAAACGCTGAAAGCACTGTGTTGCTGAACCCCTGCCGAGCTGCCAGTCTTATTTGGTGTCAGCTTTGTCTTGCTCTCCAGTCTTAAAAATTGAACAACAATTAAAATAAAAATTAAAAAATAATTTCTCACATGTGCTCCTGCTGCAGGGCCTTTAAACCCATTTGTACCCAGCCTTGAGCATTCTCACCACCCTCCCTCTCTCCTGCCAGGGTCTTACTCATTCCTCTACAACTACCCCAAATACCTTTTCTGCAGGAAACTTGCTCTGCTACTCCTGTCTGTTCTGGCTATTAGTTAAAAGCTATCATATATAACATCCCTTTCCTTCTTAACACTCCACTCAGCCTCATTGTATACTTGCGCCCCTTTTTTCTGATTATTCAAATAATGTCTGAATTTATCTGTAGACTCTTCTGCTATCACTCACTCCGCAGTACCCAGAGTATGATAGCCTAAATAAATATTTTAGAAATATTGTTATGAAAACTAAAAAGCTCCACAATATCTAAAATAACTGTAACATTGTTATTTTATGCCTGTGCTTTGATTTATTTTTGTCCTTATCTACTTTATTAATTCACATCAAGTTGATCAAGCAATTATTTTGTGCAGTGTTTTGAATAATAATTAGAATCAATTTATATGGCACTTCTTTGAAGAAGCACTCATGCAACTAAATAAATATGATTTATATATGAGGGGGTGCCCAAAATATCAGAATTATCTTCTGGAGTGTGGGCCCCTTGTAGTACAGGTTTACCCTGTTAGGGGAGTGTTCTAGAGACCCATCTATACCAGTGTACCAGCTGGAGTTGTTGTGAGAGGCTGCATTTGGCTTCAGTGAATCTTTTATGAAGGCTTTTTCAATGCACTTGCTCATTTCATGATGGGTGACTTATGAACACACCTGCCCACACCATGCTGAACATTCAGCAGTTTTTAACCAAAACAGCATGACCTCCATGTTCCAGCCTCCCTAGTCACCCAATTCACCTCCTGCACACCTTCTTTATTGTTTCCCCAGATGAAAAACGTCCTCAAAGGGAAATGTTTGGCCCATGTGGAAGAAGTGAAACAAAACACAGCAGAAGCATTAAAAGGTATCAACATTGGTAAGTTCAAAAACTGTTTTGAGCAGTGGAAAAAAACATCTTGACAGGTGTATTGCATCCAATGGAGAGTACTTGGGAGGTGACTGAAGTTTAAACATGTAAGAATTAATACACATTTTTTTATAAATAAGTTCCAGGTTTTGGAGGTTCTCCTTTTATGCTTCTTTTCTATATCTTCAATTCACCTTGCTTTAAAAGAAGGCATTTAAAAGAAAAAGTACCTTGACTTGCATTATACTAATACATTAAACACAAATGGAATACCATTATGATACCTTGTCTTTTAGGGTCTATCAGAGAATGAAATCAATATTACCATTAGCTTAAGTACAGTTGAATATTCTTTCTAACTTCTGTTGCTTGCTCTCACCTGCATTTTCAATTTCATAACACTTTTCTTTCATGTACTTTCTTTCTGCATATTTCTGTAAAATTCATACAATCTAGAATTATCAGAGTCACTATCAGGCTGAATAGGCTTAAAATTAGAATAAAAGATACGACGGGTAACAGGAATATGCAATCTCACTTTTCTTTTTTACTTTGCCTATACATCCTGTTCCCACAGAAAAGTAGGATAATGGAATTACAAAAATTCCAGCATAAAGCAGGATTCAGTGCTGTGAGGAAAAATTCTGTTATTGACAGCAGTGTGGCACACTTGAAGAGAGTGGCCCTGGAATTATACCACAGGCTGAAAAAGGGCAAAGATTTAGAGCGAGGAGACACTGAGCTGCCCAGTGAAGTCCAAGGAGATAAGAGAAATAGTTAAGAGAAAATAGTAAATTGAAATATTTCAGTCATGAGAAAAATGAAAGGAAATTTCAGAGGCACAGAATAATTTAGACAAAGCAATATGCATCAAAGAGAATGTTAAATAATCAAAAGAATGAAAGAGATGAGACATTAAAATAATAAAAAAAATATTTCACAACCTGAGATAAAGACAATATACTTAGGTTGAAAGAATCTACCAAGGGCTGGATAGAATGAATTTAAAAGGATTATATCTCTAAATATATGTTGGAGCAAAAGTCAGCATATTGGGTATTAAAGATGAACTCCTAACCCTTTTCCAGTTTTGGTTTTTAAAAACATGCAAATTAGATTATCATTAGACTTCTTATAGGTAATATCAGGTAGAAGAGAACAGTGAAGAAACACAACATTCAGAATAATAATTAAAAATACTATTGCCCAATTTCTAGAGGGCTATTAAATATTTTTGTTTCATATTTTATTTTAAAATTAACTATTCAAAGACATGCTTTATTAGTTTAACAAATTTAAACTTAATAGTTGGCTTAGTTGGTTGGAGCATAATCCCATATACCAAAAGGTTGTGGGTTCGAGCCCTGGCCACGGCACCTGCCTGGGTTGCAGTTTTTATCCCTTGTTAGGGGTGTATTGGAGGCAATTGATGGATGTTCCTCTTTCTCACTTTCTCCCTTCCTCTCTCACTAAAATCAATATAATCATATCCTTGAATGAGGATTGAAAAAAATATTTTGATTGAAAAAAGATACAAAATACCAAAGCAAAAAGGAAATATTCATTTAATTGCATAATTTTTAGAAACTGGCATAATAAAATATTCTATTAATATAATCAAAAGACAAATCATATACATAAGGAAGATAGTTATAATATTTATACCAGAAAATTGACTACAAATGTGACACTTTCATAGATTATCAAGTTGGAATAAAAATTGGAAATAATTTGTGGTATAATTTGATGTAAATAAATATATTGTTTAATCCATTACTCATCAGAATCATGGGAATATCCATCACAAAGGATGGCTACCTGAAGTACAGTATGGGCGCACTACAGAATACTAAGCAGAAATAAAAAACAAAAGACAGACCTGTATCTGATGATGTATAGAGCTTTAAGATTTTAAATAAAAAGCAACAAGGGGCAGAACAATGTCTACAGTATTTCACCACTAATATAAAATACACTAACGCGCATAAGCTCTATTTTCTATGGGCACTATAGAGTCATGTAAAACATTAAAAATAAATTCTGAAAGCGTACACAGAAAAATTATGTTAATAGTTATATATGGGAGAGGGTCTTAATTGAAATGTAGTAGTAATTAAAGGGAATACTTACTATATCTGTATTGTTTAAATATGGTAATAATTAAATGTCTTAATACATACTAATATACCATACTTGAAAATTAAAATAAGATTGATTAGATTAAAAATAAAAAGCTAAAAGCTGAAAGTGAAATTTATGGGCTGCCATAAGGGGGGTTCAGTTTGCTTTAACTCTGGAGAGAAAAACAGTTTCTAATTCTTGTAACTAAAAATACAAGGCATTGATGTTTAAAAAAAATTAGATGTTCTCTTAGGCCTTGAAAAAGAAGGATCTATATGCACATGTTTAAAAAAGAAATTACCTGTCACCACACTCACGTATAATTCCAACTACCATTATTCTCAAGACACGCAGTTTTGCTGCATTATTCCTGACATCAGTTACTGTTATCACAGTCTTAAGGTGGTTCTGAGTACAAGAAGGACACAAACACTTTGAATCCCACACGGGAGTAGAGGCATATGAAACTTGAATGCAGCCTCAGTCTGCAGCATTATGTGTTAGAAATAAAATTTTCAATGTAAGCTTAAGTGCTTTAACATCGACAGGCCAATGCATTTGTTGTCTGGAGTCATGTTTATACCACATTTGATGTGGAGGTAGAATATCTTTGTCTTTGAGAGTAGAGACTTTGATTTTGAATGAAAGTATTTTCTAAAAGCCTGAATATGACCAATAAAATCTAATCATCTCACAAAAAAAAAAAAAAAAAAAAAACACTACAGGAATTAAATGAAGCATGTGGAAGACAGCAGTGAAATAGGGGAATAGGTGGAAGCTGCACTCACCTCTTCCTGGCCTCAAACTACAGTTACAACTGAATTGTGGAAGAATGAATTAGAATACCCAGTGGAAGAGATGCTGAACTGAAGTCTTATAGACAAGGACTTACAGAGGCCACATGGAGACTGGTAGGATATAGGGATAGACAAGGAGGGCTGGTCCTAGAAAAATGGCTGAGTATCTAGATAGGTATCTCAGGGGTAAAGTTTCCTCCTGAGGAAAGTGGGTCTCACTCAATGCTGAGCTCCCCAGCCTAGAGCAATAGAGCCAGGCAGAGGCATCCACATAACACCTGGGGGCAGAGAAGATCAGTGCAGATTCTGTCCACCAGGGAGAGAGGGAAGGCTGCTCGGGACTCAGATGACCTTTTGCAGGGCCATTGCATAGGGTTTCCTTGGCAGCTACTTGCCCTTGGATCTCATGTGGGGAGTGTGAGTCAGAAAAAAACTGGGTGGTGTGAGTTTTTTGGGCAACCTGGTGAATCAGCCCTTGGGTTCATCCCTGTGCTGAGTTTATCTACCACACTACCCATGGATGCTATCTTCCCAGGTTGGCAAACCCTTCAAACTGCATCAGCCTAGGGGGAATGTATGGATCCCACTTTCCCCACTTCCTGTTACCTAGCCTGAGCTCATGCTCAGCAGAAGAGTTTGCTGCCTGAGACTGTGGTATACATTCTCTTGAAGGGATCCTGAGAAGGAGGAACACATGGAAAATCAGACATAGCTGTGTGGCTTGAGGCAGAGACCAGTGCCCCTCCCTCCTACTGTGGGCCAGGGGAGCCTAACTCTGGTGGCTGCCTTCCAGCGGGATCACCCCATCCCCCACAGCAGTAGTGGTATTGCTGCCTGCCTTCCTCATTCCTCCAAGATAGACACACTAGCCCCATCAGAGGAGAACCATTAGCTCTGCTCTCCTAACTCCTGGTAGCCTAACCAGCTGAGCTTGTGATACACAGTAGTGCCAGCCAGGATCCCCAGTGAAAGACTCTACAGAAGACCTGGGTGGACTATGGAAAAAACTGAGTTGTGTAGCTCTTGGGAAGGGCCATTTTTTCCTTCTGCACAATCCAGACTTACAGCAACATTACTATGCATAGCCCTCCCTTTACTTTTCCAAGCCCTGGTTGGCGTGGGCCTGATGAACACTGCTGGCCTTATCCTGATGAATCCCTGAGATCCGACCCCACCACAAAGGTCCATAGGTTCACAGTAGGGGGCAGCTGGCCTTGGTATACTCTGATGCTACTGATGTTGAGTGGCCTCCAATCCAGCACTGGTGCCAAGTTTAAATCTGTATCAGTCTAGTGAACACCACTCACCTCTACCCAGAGACACACTGAGGGACTCCCTCAAGTACCTCACTACTGCCAGAGAATCTTTCAGTAATTGAGTCTAACAGACATATAACAAGTGAAGGCAGATCTCAGAAATCCTTGGGCTTTTTGCTGACCTGCCCTTGAGTTTGGGGGTGGGGCTGGTGGAAACCAGGCCTTGGTGTGCAGACAGGCCCCGCCCCTGTACACCAAGGTCCAACAGCCACAAACTATAGATTGCTTCGTATGTCTACACAGATAGCACAAGACCCATCAGTGGCAGTGCCTGATATCCACCAGCACTGGATCCCCTCCCAAAGGACCCCAAAGCCAACATAACAAGGGCTTCTGATTACATCAGAACACAACTCAATTAGGTCCACAAGTGGCACAAAGAAAGGGAAACTTCGACAGACAGACACCAGACCCTGTTGGGGTGAATTCACCTTTATGGAGCCAGTCATCTTACTGCAGTTCACACATTGGGCTCAGAGCTGGTCCTTATAGCCAGAAGAGGGGCAGCCACACCCATGGATGAGCCAAAAGCAATCAAGTCTCAACTATAGCAGCAGAATTCACATAACCCACACAGGGGACATTCTAGGAACACCTAGCTCAGGCTGTTCGGGAAAAGTGCCTCTGCTTCACAAGATACCTACTAGATAAGGCCACCATACTAAGACATAGAAGGGCCATCTAATGCATTGAGACAATACGTAAAGAGGCAGCCAATATAGGGAGACAAAGAAACATGCCCCAAATATTATAAAACCAGACAAAATCCCCATAACAAGAACTAAATTAAATGGAGGCAAGCAAGTTACCAGATACACTTAAAAACAAGGGTTTATAAGGATGATCAAAGAATTTAGTAGAACTTCAACAGTGTGAGAAAAGAAATAGAAACCATAAAAAGTATCAGAAATGCCCTGGCTGGTGTAGTTCAGTGGATTGAGTGTGGGCCTATGAACCTAAGAGTCATTGGTTCAATACCCAGTCAGGGCGCATGCCTGGTTTGTGGGCCAGGTCCCCAGTAGGGAATGTGTGAGAGGCAAACACAGGTTGATGTTTCTCTTTCTCTCTTTCTCCTTCCCATCCCCTCTCTCTAAATATAAATAAATAAAAAAATTTAAAAAAGAGTCAGAAATGAAGAATACAATATCAGAAATGAAGAACACTGTAAGGAATAATTATCTATCATCGAGCTAGATGAAGCACAGGGACAAACTTAATCAGCAATTTGGAGCACAAGGTAGCAGAAAACATCCAATCAGGGCAACCAAAAGGAAAGAATAATTACAAAATAATAAAAAAAAACAAAAAGAAAGAAAATACGTATAGTCTAAAAAACCCGTTGGACAATATGAAGAGTAACAATGTCCATATCAGCAGGTACCTGAAGGAGAAAAGAGAGACCAATGAATTCAAAACCTATTTAAAGAAAGAATGGCTGTAAAAGTTTTTAACCTGGTGAAGAAAAGAGACGCAAATGCCCAGAATCCCACAGTCCCAAATGAAATGAACTCAAAGAAACTTACACCAAAAGACAAAAAAGAATCTTATGAGCAGCAAGAGAAAGAGAGTTAGTCAGCTAAAAGTGATCTCCCATAAGACTGTCAACTAATTTCTCCACAGAAACAATTCAGGCCAGAAAGAATTGGCATGAAATACTCAAAGTAATGAAAGCTAGGCATACAACCAAAACTAATCTACCCAGCAAGTCTGTTATTCAAAAGATAAGTTTAAACAAAGAGCTTTCCAGAGAAGAAAAAGCTAAAAGAGTTCATTGTGTTACTTGTTGGGGACTGCCCTGACTGGTCTCAGGAAGCTGTGACCCCCCGTGACTTAGGCTGAGTGAGAGACCTCCGGACCAGGAGCCACTAAGGAGACAAAAACTTATTTCCCTGGCATGAATGCTGCCTGTTCTATGCCTGGCTTTCAATGCTTGATCAGTTAGCCAATTTCGGATAACAATTCTCTAGGAAAGAGAATGGACCTAAGACAAGCCATGATCACATGAAGGCCTCTGGGAAGAGACTCAAGGCTGTGGAAATGAAGGGGTGATCGACATCAACCCCTGCCCCCTTGGATTTGTCAAAGCCTGAGTCTTTGTTCTCAGATGTGAGAAATCCAAGTCTCCTGGCTGCCTCTGTCTCCTGCGCCAACTCAAGCCTGCGGAAATAGCTAAAGGGCCAGCACAGACCAGAGACAGCAGACTCCCAGGGTAATCAGGCCTGGGACATAGAATATGCAAGATCCTATGAGATCTGTTTGCTGGAGGATGTTATTAACTTGGAATTTGAAAACACAGACAGGAAACCTTTGGAACCTGTAGTCCTTTCATATGTTAAAACTCCAATCTCTGCCCAGAATCACAGTAGGAGCTCTGTTAGCATCTTTGTAAGTTACCTGTTCCCTTTGATCTTTTCTGCCAAACTGTGAATCCACAAACTGAGTCTGCTTTCTTAATAAAAACCTACTTGGGTAGAGGAACAGGGCGATTTCCAGTAGAGAAGGTGGCCACTTTTTCTCTATTCACCCACAGAAACTTGTCTGTGTATGTCTTTCTCATGTTTTGATGAGCATCCGCAGCAGGGATGGATACTGCAGGCCGGCATCCCCTTCAGTTACTAGTATTACTAGTAATTGTTACTTGTAATACCAAACTAGTATTAAAAGAAATGCTAAAGGGTCTTCTTTAAGAAGAGGGAGGGAGGGAGAGAGAGAGAGAGAGAAAATAAAATAGCAATAAATACATACCTATTAATAATCATCTTAAATATAAATGGGTTACATGCTCCAATCAAAAGACATATTGTAGTCCTGACCAGTGTAAATCAGTTGGTTGGGCATCATCCCACAAAGCAAAAAGTTGCTGGTCAGGGCACATGCCTGGGTTGTAAGTTCAGTTCTCAATCAGGGTGCCTATGAGAGGGAACCAATAGATGTTTCTCTCCTCACTTTCTCCCTCCCTTCCCCTCTCTTTTTAAAAATAACTAACTAACTAAATAAATAATCTTAAAAAAAGACACAGAGTAGCTGAATGGATAAGAAAACAAGATTTTATATATTTATTTATTTATTTATTTATTTATTTATTTATTTATTTATATTTGCTACAAGAGACCCACCTCAGACTGAAAGATACAGATTGAAAGTAAAGGAATGGAAAAAGAACTATCATTAAAATGAAAATTTTAAAAAATGCTGGGGTAACCATATTTATATCATACAAAATAGACTTTAAAACTATAATGATAATAAAAGATAAAGAAGGAGAGTACATAATGATAAAGGGATCAATCCAACAAGAGGGTGTAATCCTTATAAATATTTATACACCCAACAGAGGTGCACCTAAATACATAAAGCAAATTTTGGTAGACATCAAAGGAGAGATCAAAAGTAATACAATCATAATAGGGGATTTTAACACATCACGAACATCAATAAATATATCTTTCGGACAGAAAATCAACAAGGAAAGAGTGGCCTTAAATGACACACTAGATCAGATTAATTTAATTGCTATCTCTAGAACATTTTATTCCAAAGCAGCAGAATATACATTCTTTTCAAGTGCACATGGAACAATTTCTAGGATAAACCACATGTTAGGACACAAAACAAGTCTCAGTAATTTTAAGAAGATTGAAATAATATGAAGCATTTTTTTCCAACCACAATGATATGGAACTAGAATCATAAAAAAAACTGAAAAAGACACAAACACATGTAAGTTAAACAATATGCTACTAAACACTGAATAGGTCAACGATGAGATGAAGAAAGAAATCAGAAGTTACCTAGAGATAAGTGAAAATGAACATACAACAACCCCAAATCTATTGACTCAATGAAAGCAATCCTAAGAGGGAAATTGGTAGCAATAAAAGACCACCACAGAAACAAGATAAATCTCAAATAAAATATCTAAGCTACACTTAAACAAACTAGAAAAATGACAGCAAGCAAAGCCCAAAGTAAGTGGAAGGAAGAACATAATAAATATAGAGCAGAAATAAATGACATAGGCATTAAAAAATAAAAAGAAAATTAAAAAGATGAATAAAACCAAGAGTTCATTCTTTGAATAGAGAAGCAAGATTGACAAACCTTTAAACAGACTCATAAAAATAAAAGAGAGATGATCCAAATGAATAAAATCAGAAATGAGAGAGGAATTGACACTATAGAAATACAAAGGATTATAAGAAAATATTACATAAAATCATATGCCAACAAATGGACAACCCAGACAAATGGATTCATTTTTACAAATGTACAATCTCCCAAAACTGAATCAGGAAGAATCAGAGAATCTGAATAGACAGATTGTAACAGCTGAAATTGAAGCAGCAATAAGAAACTCCCAGAAAATAAAAGTCCTAGAATGGGTGGCTTCACAGGTAAATTTTAGCAAACATTCATAGAAGAACTAACATCTATCCTTCTCAAACTAAATTGCAAAAAATGTAAAAGAGGAAAGACTCCCAAGCTCATTGTACCAGGACAACATTATCCTGATTCCGAAACCAGATAGAGATACTACAAAGAAAGAAAATCATAGGCCAATATCCCTGATGAGCATATATGCAAAAATACTTAACAAAATACTAGCAAACCAAATCCAGCAGCACATTAAGAAGATCATATACCATGACCCAGTGGGAGTTATCCCAGGGATGCAAAGTTGATATAGTATTCACAAAATAAACAAAATAAAGAATAAAAATTATATGATCATATCAATAAATGCAAGAAAAAGCATTGATAAAATCCAGCACTCATTTATGATAAAAACTCTCAGCAAATGGCAAAGTGAGAGTAGAGGGAATAAAACTCAAAATAAGAAAGGTCATTACAAGAAACCCAAAGCTAACATTTTACTCAATGAGAAAAAATAAAGCAATTCCCTTTAACAATCAGGAAGAAGATGGGGATGTGCATTTTCACCACTTTTATCTAACATAGTACTGGAAGTTTTGGCCACAGCTATCAGACAAGAGGAAGACAGAGAAGGCATCCGGGAATGGAAGAAGTAAAGCTTTCATTATTTGCAGATAATGTGATCTGTACATAGAAAACCCTAAAGACTCAATCATAAAACTACTAGAACTGATGAATGAATTCAATAAAGTAGCAGGATACAAGATTAATACTCGGTAATCAGTTGATAGACATCAAAGAATACAAGGATACAGGATACAAGATTAATACTCAGGTATCAGTTGGTACCCCCAAAATTTAAAATACCTAGGATTAAATTTACCAAGAATGTAAAAGACCTGTGCTCAGAAAACTATGTCATTGAAGAAAGAAATCAAAGGAGATAAAAATAAATGAAAGCACATGCTGTGTTCATGAATAGGAAGAATTAACATAGTTAAAATGACCATAACACCCAAAGCTATCTATAGATTCAACACAATCATTGTCAAAATAACCAATTGCATATTTTGCAGAACTAGAACAAATAATCCAAATATTTATGTGGGACCACAAAAATCTCTGGGCCTCAGCAATATTGAGAAAAAAGAACAAATTTGGGGGTATAATACCACTTGATATCAAACTATACTACAGGGCTATAGTAAGCAAAATTTCACTGTACTTCCATAAAGACACACGTGTAGTTTGATGGAACAAAATAGAGATCCCAGAAATAAACCCATGTCTATATGGTCAATTAATATTTGACAAAGGATACAAGAATATACAATGGAGTAAATAAAGACAATCTATTGGATAAATGATGCTTGGAAAATTGAACAGATACATGCAAAAAATGAAACTGGCTACCTCCGTAAACCTTATGCAAGAGTAAACTAGAAATGGATTAAAGACTAAAATGTAAAACTTAAAACCTTAAATATCTTAGAAGAAAACAGGCAGTAAGATATCTGACAGGTCTCTGAGAAATATTTTTTCTGATATATCATCTTCGTTAAGGAAAACAGAAGAAAAAATAAACAATGGGATTATTTCAAACTAAAAAGGGTTTGCTCAGTAAAGGAAACCATCAAAAACAAAACAAAACAAAAGCCTACTAAATGGGAGAATATATTCAGCAATAATACATCTGATAAGGGGTTAATATCCAAAACTTGTAAAGAACTCATACTACTCAACACCAAAATCATAAACAATCAAAATTTAAAAAATGCAGAGAGGATCTGAATAGATACTTCTTCAATGAGGACATACAGATGGCCAACAGACATATGAAAAGATGCTCGATGTCACTAATCATCAGAGAAATGAAAATTAAAACCATGAGGAGATATTATCTCACACCTGTCAGAATGTCTATCACCAATAAATTCACAAATGACAAGTATTAGCCATGATGTGGAAAAAAGGAAACCCTTCTGCACTGTTAGTGGGAATGCAGATTGGAACTTCCACTATGGAAAACAGTGTGGAGTTTCCTTAAAAGATTGAAAATTGAACTCTTTTATGACCCAGTGATACCACTTCTGGGGATTTATCTGAAGAAACCCTAAGTAATAATTTGAAATCATATATGCACCCCTAAGTTTATTGCAACTTTATTTATAATAGCCAAGTTATGGCAGTAACCTATATGCCCATCAATAGAGGAACAGATTAAAAAAAAAACATTACATAATATATAATGGATATTATTACTAAGCCATAAAAAAGAATGGAACCTTACCATTCTCAACAGGATGGGTGGATCTAGTAGGCATTATACTCAGTGAAATAAGCCACTCAGAAAAAAGACAAATAACATACGATTTTAGTTACATATGGAATCAAAAGAACAAAATAAATGAACAAACAAAACTGAAAAAGACTCGTAGATACTGAGAGAGATTTGCTGGTTGCCAGAGGGGATGGAGGCTGGGGCACTGGGTGAAAGAGGTGAAGAGACTAAGAAGTATAAATTGACACTTACAAAATATTCATGTAAAGTGCAGCATAGGGAATATAGTCAATAATATTATGTGAACTATGTATGGTGCCAGTTAGGGTACTGGAAATATGGAGGGGAACACTTATGTAAAACATATGATTGTCTAACCACTAAGCTACACAAACCTAAACCAATACTAAATAAATAAATAAATAATAAATAAATAAATATTAAATGAGAGGATAGATGTGAATAAGTACCTTAATATAAAATATTTGAACATTCAGTCATTCACTAGTTCAACAAATATTTACAAAGTACCAGGCACTGGACTACTGTTTCAAGAAAGAGGATTAAATCATGAAACCTGTCTTTTTAGGGTTTATAATTGAATTATTAAGTCAGTTATGTACTCAGAATGGAATATAACACAGTGTATGTATACATCTGAAATAAATGTGTAGTTGGCCTAGTGGTGTCTATTTTTCTGAGGCTTCTTTCAGTGGGTGATTTATGAGCTAAGTCTCAAAGAAGAAGTAGGGTGAGAGAAAAGATGATGTCATAAGAAGAGAGTTCTAACGTAGTGTCAGAATTTCCCTCTCTTTTCTACTTCCATGCCTTCGATCACACTGTGTCTCTGTTTGGAAAGGCCTTCCCTTCACTGTCACCTCAATCCCCACTTGACAGTCCCATGGAGTTACTCAGAGCTGCTTCACATGGAAGCTCTTTATGGTGGCATCCCAGAATTAGGATTTCCTCTCACCTCATCTCACTGCCCCTATACATGGTTCATCCTTGACATACGAACTGTGCATATATATTATTTTCAGGTGACCACCTCTTTAATTGCATGATCATGTTAGTTATCCTCATATCACAAATCCTTGCCCAATTCTTTGCTCAAATTGGGGACTAAAGAATACGTGCTGGGTTAAGTTTTCCTCATTTAGTGACCTAAACTAGAACAGGATCAGGCCCAATATAACATAGTCCTGTGTGGCAGTCAAAGGCATGAGTCGAGGGCAGGATACCAGGTAAGAGGGGACCACTGTGGATGTACATGATTGTTGATTTTAGCAATTATGTAAAGAAGCAATGCCATATGTACTGAAAATAAAATTAAGCCTGGCTGCTGGCATGGCTCAGTTGGTCTGAGCATCATCCTATAAACCAAAAGATCATGGATTTGATTCCTGATAAGGGCACATATCTCAGTTTTGGGTTTGTTGCCCAGGCAGAATATAATCGATCAACATCTCTCTCTCCCTCTCTCTCCCTCTCTTTTCCCCTCTCTTTCTGTTTTTCCCTCCTTCCCTCCCTTCCTGCTCTCCTTCCTCTCTCTCTGGAGTCAGTGAATATATCTCCAGGTGATGATTTAATTAAAAAAGTTAAAACAAAGTAAGAAGCAGGTGTTTCTCTTCTCTGGCATATGCAGTATTTTCTGTTTAGTAAGGGTTAGAAGGGACAAGAAACAGAATAATCTAAATAATTTCTAGTGGAAAATTGCTTGTTCATACAATCATGGGGGCCACGTCATGTTTTATCCAGGACCATTAGCCTTCCCATCAAGTGGTACTTCAGAGTGGTCCTATTGCCCTTCCCATTTAATCACTTAGGATCCAGGTCGAGTAGCTTTTACTAAGGTGGTTATTTTTACCTATAAATGATGTAAAGTGGTTGGCTTAATAATCACTGAGTACTTCTTTGTCTTGTTATTGGGTAAGGTATATTTTTAGCAAATTATGATTCTTCAGAGTTAAGTGACTTTCTTTATTTTCAGACCTCTCAAATATGTAGTTAATATTTATACATGTTATTTCTAATTTTGGAAAGGTGTCCAGATACCTCTAAATAATGAAGTTGAAATTGCCGGGGTCACATTTTTAGACTACGCAATTCAATGTAATAATTTTCTGAATAAACAAAATGAGCAGAAAGACATCATATCTCTATTTAATTCAATGACTACATCTTACCAGAATAAAAAATAATGCCCAAGAAATTGCTTACAAAATTTCACAAATCACTTAATGCCTGGAATAAATAAAGGGTATACTAGATACAGAAGTATTGAAATTATATTTACTTGTTAAAGAAAAATCTTCAGAAATCTTTTAAGCAACAAAGAAAAAACTTACGGCATTTTGTCTTCAAATAAAACTTAGGAAAGTAGGCCTTGAGTCAATTTATTTTTGAAAGTTGAGCTAAATGAATTCTATTCTAAACTTCACCTGTGCTCTGGGTGAAAAGGAAAAGCTGCTATCTGAAATGAGGTCAAGTTCATAGCTGGCCCAAAGGCAACTAACTGTTCTCAAGTATTTGAGAGTTTCATTCCTGCACCTGCAGTATGATAATGCTGAACTGCTGACGAGCCAGACCAGCTGCCCTGTGTCAGATGCCTCCGCTCACCTTGTTACCACAGCACATCTCAAAAGAAGGCCAAGACAATGAAGGGAACACATTGTATATGTGATCTTGGTTCACAACATTGTTTGCTCACCAGAGCCATGTACTATATTTAGCCTCCTGTGGTATGAAAAAAGATGGTTCTAGAGCAAATAATGCAGCATAATTCCTGATCACATGGCTTTATAATGCCATCCTCATTTTAGCAACACTCAGGAGTTCTTCAAAAGGGCATATGCTGACTTTGATGAATTATTTTTTGTAGATTCTCAGATACGAATTTAGAAGACATTTAAGCAAAAACAAAATGTGCTTTATTCCTCAAATTACTATATAATGATAGAAATCTCAGAGCTCTAGTCCTAGCTGAAGGTGTTTGCATTGTGAATATTCACAAGGTCAGCTTGTCAGGGATAAATGACCAGTAGTGACTCCTGCCATCTGAAAACATACTCTGCCCTCTGATCCTTCCCTCTCTTTGTACCAAAGACAACCAATTATCATGGTTTACTTTTTAAATTTTTATTCATTTTTTATAACTGACATATAATATTATATTAACTTCAGGTATAAAGCTTGGTGATTAGATATTATATAACTTGCTAGGTAAGCATCCTGACAAAACTCACACCCAACTCACACCATACATAGTCATTAGAATATTATTGACTATATTTTCAATGCTGTACTTTACATCCCCATGACTATTCTGTGACTGCCAATCTGTACTTCTGAAATCCCTTCACCATTTTCACCCTGCCCCCCACTCCCTCCCATTTGGCAACCATAAAATATTCTCTGTGTACGAGTCTGTTTCTGTTCTGCTTGTTTCTGTATTTTGGTTTTTTTTTTTTAGATTCAGTTGTTGCTAGACATGTATTTATTGCCATTTTATTGTTCATATTTTTATCTTTTTCCTCTTCTTCTAGAAGACACTTTAACATTTCCTACTTTATTGATTATCTTGCTCTCTCTTCTTCATTAACATTTCTCCCTCTTTCTGCAAGAAATGAGGACATCCAAGGAATGGTTCAAGGTTCTATAATATTTCTCTACCTTCATGAAGATTTCTTTACTGATGACATTAGTTAATGAAATTGTTTATTTTTTAAAATATTTTATTTATTTATTTTTAGAGAGAAGATGGGAAGGAGAAAGAGGGAGAGAAACACTGATGTGCAAGAGACACATTGATTGGTTGCCCCATGCATGCCCCCATCTGGGGACCCGGCCAACAACCCAGGCATGTGCCCTGACTGGTAATGGAACCAGCGACCTTTTGGTTCACAGGCCAGGACTCAATCCACTTAGCCACACCTTTCAGGGCAATAAAATTGTTTAAAACACCCAAACTTCCATGCCCCATGTCTATTGGTGTCAAGTAACAGTTTACTTCTATTTTTCTCTCCAGAAATTGCAGAAAATGTTTATTTGGTGCAATTACTCAGGCATCTGAAATTACTTAAATGGAGATTCTTCAGCATTATTGCTGTTTCTGGCTTTTCTCATCCAATCCATGAGATGCTAGAAAGAGCTTCATTTTCCTGTGATACATGTTTCAAAGTGAGTGCTTCCTCCTGGAATTGCCTTCTCTCAGTGTTCACTCTGTGTTCAGCTGGGGCCGTTCTCCTCGGCCCTGATTGGTGCCTGTCTCTGCTTCACTAGCTACAGTCCTGCAGTGGTGGTGATGACAGAGGAAGAGAAGAGAGAAGACAAAGAACTGGAAGTGGAAGGGAAGGGAGTGGTATAAAGTGAGATTGTACGAACCCGCGGCTGTGATAGCAACACTATTTTCAGTTTATACACTGAACAAAAACATGTTTCACTATCTATAATTCTAGCTCTCAGAGAGTCTGACTACTCTGAACGCTCCTTGGAAAACTTTTTTTTTTCCCTATACATAAATTTCTGAGACTGTGACATTCTATGCAGTATTTTTAAGTATAACCTCTTTATCCTCACCCAGCAGCCAAGGATTTTATTGTAAGTTTATTACCTTACAACTAGGCCACACTGACACAGCATATGATTACAATAATATTGTATAGAGTGATAATGATAAAAATCATTTTTCCTCTTTGGCTAATATTAATGAAGTCCCACATTTTACTCTGTTCACCAATTCAGAGAACTGCAGTTAATCTTTATACACTCCACTGAAATGAGCACAAGTAGAAAAAAATGCTGTGGCTTGTTCTACCCATGTGAAAGAAATCAGAAGCATAATACTGACAGAGTTTAGTAGATAGGAATTCTAGAGCAACAGCTAATGCCCTGCTTTCCTCCCAGGGAGTCACATTACTGTATCATTTCACTCCTCATTTAATAAAAATAATGGCACGTAAATTGTTCCAATTTGTATACTGGGTGATTATTTGGTAGCTCTATCTGAGACAAAAGATTGCTTGAAACATCTTTTGGTGTTTGTAGATGCACACACGGACATGCACATACACAGCTCTCTGAGATAACTGCCAAAAACGAATGCATAAAGTGCTTTTTTAAATACAGCACAGAAGATTTAAAATATCTCTCTTCAATTTCAATGTACTTACCAATCCAGCTCTTTTCCTTTAAAGAAGAGCTGATTTATACTGTGATGAGTTGATACAAGGTCGATAAACAGGATTTTTGGATTCCTTTATTTTGATATGTGAGAGACTATGAGGATCTTTGATGGAAGCCTTGAAAAGTCAGATTTCTCCCTATTCATGTATTATCTCAAAAAAATTTATTTTCTTTAAATTTCAGATGATCAAACAAAATTGTAAATACACTCTAATTTATGTAGCTACTGGAATATATAGGTCTTAGCTCTTACCTCAGCAGAGCTTTGATTTATAATGGCCTTAGTGTTGGTTTCATTCTCACAAACTTTGACAAATATGGAAACGACATAGCTCCTTAGACATTTCGACACTAGAAACATGAGTTATTATTTGAGCAGGAAACGTATTCACACAGCACTCTGTTTGCCGCTGAGGAGCACTGTGGCCCCTGCGGGGCTGTGATCCATCATCACTCACGGTCGCGTCAGAGTGCGGCGATTCTCCCACCACTCCCCATGCTCCACACGTTGGCACGTTTCCTCGCAGTCAGAACCGTCTTCTTTAAACAAGTGTATATTACTTTGGACTGATGCTGGTAACCCTTTTTTGGGGGGAGTGTGGGGTGCTGGTAATGATTTTTTTAAATCCAGATATGCAAAGTTAGGAAGCCTTTATAATTCCTGAAAAATAAATTAACAGGACCAGCAAATACTTCAAAAATGACAATAATTGTACATTTCTGCCTATTTGTGAAAACAGTCATAGACTGATTGGATTGACTGTCTATAGCTGTAGGCAAGCTGCAGCACCATGTTGCTTACCTCTCATGACTTGAATGTGAAAGGTACTATGTTGGAATCCACGGATGTTATATGTCCATTATGACTAATTCTTACGACAACTCTGTAAGGTCTACTTTATTATCATCATTTCAGAGCTGAACAAATTGAGACAGGGAATTTGGCAAAAGGATGGATTTATGTAGCTAATAGTGGAATCTTATAAATAAAGTACAAATCTTTTTAGACCCCAAAGTCCTGCATTTTATGTACTAAAACTCTTCTCTTCCACAAATTTATTTCCGTAAAAATTTGCTGAGACTACGCATATGCAAGACACTATATCAGAGAGTAGGAGTTACACAAGATCATCAGATATATCCCATGTATATACAGAAAAAGCACTGTGAGAGTACATTGAAAAATAATTTATTTAGGACAAAGAAAGCAAAGAAAAAATAAATAATTTCTGAACAGGCACATAAATTCTGAATTCATGGTCTGTTTCAGTGACAGTTTCATGTAAGCCCAATCTAAAAAGAAAGAATTATTGCTATAGGTCAGATAGGTGGAGAGGCCATTTTTGGCTACAGAATATTTGTGAGTTGATGCATGAAGGCAGTGGAATTGAGAGAATATATAGAGAGGACCCATGCCTCAGTTTGGCCCAGTGAAAAATATGTAGTAAGAATAGATAGACTAGGATAAAAAGATATAACCAGATTTACTAGGTACAGAGAGGACTGTAATTAATCTTATGGATACGTAATGTGACTTAAAGATGTTTTGAAAATATTTTATCTTCATCCAAGGACATACTTCCATTGATTTTAGAGAGCAAGGAAGGTAGTGGGGGAGGCAGAGAGAGAGAGAGAGAGAAAGGAAACATCAATGTGAGAGAAACATGGATCAGTTGCCTCCCATACATGTTCTGACTGGGGATCGAACTCCCAACCTAGGCATGTGCCTTGACCGGGGATCGAACCTGCAACCTTTTGGTATATGGGACAATGCTCCAACCAACTGAGTCATGAGGCCAGGGTCTGGTCTGAAAATATTTAAATGGTCACACTCTTGGTCTGTGATCTTCAGCTCCCATAGTCTCCATCACACCCTCTTATATGACATCAAGCTTCACTTGGTCACTGTACTCTGACTGGGACCTGACAATGACCTTGAAGACTCCGAACATTATTCTGTAAAGTGATTGTGGAGGACATAAAAGTAACACAATCTCAACTGCTTTGACATAGATAATTCAAGTAACAGTATAGAAGATATGCAGGGCTACTAAATACATTAACATTAAGGAGGCTAATTAGGAGGCTAGTAAAAAATATGGGCTTCTTTTTTAAAATTAAAAAGTCATGAACTAGATTAGTGCACCAAGAGTGGAAAATATAATACTAATTCCAGAACTCAGCAGAGGAGACTGAACGGGACTTTCTGTTTGTATATTAAGAGAATGAGCAAAATAAATGAAAATCATTGAGAAAACCCCTAAACGGGCAAATGGATGCACACATATAGACACCACAAAATACTTTTGATTTATAAATGAAGATATCTCTGATAGATAGCTTGGATTCCACCAATGCCTCCTAATTTTCGAAATCAAATGGAATGTGTTAACTAATATAATGAATTGCTTGGTGTAGCCTAGGACTTTATAATAGCCATCTTAAAAGAAATAAGTAGTTTCTGCCCCTTGGAGTCAGGCAGGCAATTTTTATATTTAGAGTAAACTGCTCTTTGTATTATGTAAGTTCTTTAATGTATCAATTATTTGTATACATATAAATAGCAAAAATGCAACCATTTATTGGCAATTTTCATTCAAATCCTGACTCGGACACGATACAAATTCAGTTACTTCAGACTGAGATGTGCAGAATGTGCTGCATTTTGTGTAGGAGTCCAAGTCTTTACAGAATAAATGAACATTAATACTTCTACACTGGCTCTGGTCTCAGCAATTAATCTTGACAGAGGATATTAATCAGTATTAATTTTGTGCTTTTCCTCCAACTACCACTGTGTTGATAAAATCTAAATAAGGAAAGCTTCCTAAGTTATTCATGAACTCAATTTATTGCCTTCTTTTCAAAGTGCATCACTTGGGTTGCTTCCAGATGTTGGCTATTATAAATAACATTGTACTGACAGAGAGATGCATATATTTCTTTGAATTAGTGTTTTGGGTTTCTTCAGATATATTCTCAGAAGTGGAATTGTTGGATCATAAGACAGTTGCAGTTTTAATTTGTTGAGAAAAACCTACTATTTTCCACAGTGACTGTACAAGTCTGATCCCCACCAACAGTGCCCGAGGGTTCCCTTCTCTCCACATCCTCGCTGACACTTGTTTGTTGACTTATTGATGACAGTCATTCTGACAGCTGTGAGGTGATATCATTGTGGTTTTACTTTGCATTTCTCTGATGATTAGTGACATTGGACATATTTTCACATATCTATTGGGCATCAATATATCCTCTTTGGAGAAGTGTCTATTCAGGTCCTTTGTGCATTTTTTAATGGGATTTTTTTTTTTTTTGGTGTTCAGTTGTGTCCATCAATACAAGACTGGATTAAAAAAACACTTTGACACATATATGCAATGGAATATTACTTGGCCATAAATAAGAACAAAATGTTAGCATTTGCAACTTCATGGATAAACCTAGAGGATACTATGCTAAGTGAAAAAAGTCAGTCAGAGAAAAATAAATACCATGTTATTTCACTTGTGTGTGAAATCTAAAGAACAACATACATAAATACAACATAAACACACTTAATAGATACACAGAACAGATTGATGGTTGCAAGAGGGGAGGTGTGTTGGGGAAAACTGGGTGAAAAAGTTGAAGGGATTAAGAAGTACAGATTGGTAGTTACATAACAGTTATGAGGATGTAAAGTACAGCATAGGAAATATAGTTGACCATATTTCAATAATTATGTATGGTGTCAATTGGGTACTGGAAATATCAGGGGGAACACATTGTAAAGTATATGATTATATAACCACTATGCTGCACATCTGAAACCTATAAAAATAGGGTTAGGCATTTATATAGAACTTCTGAAGTTATCACCCCAATAAATCTAGTATCCATCTGACACTATACATAGTTATTACAATATTATTGGCTATCTTCCTTATGCTGTAATTTACATCCACACGACTTCTGTAACTACCAATTTGTATTTCTTAATCCCCTCACTTTTTCACCCATCCCCATCCTCTTCTGCTCTGGTAACTGTCAAAATGTTCTTTGTATCTATGAGTCTGTTACTCTTCTGCTTGTTCATTTATCTTGTTTTTTAGATTCCACATATAAATGAATATATAAGGCATTTTTCTTTATCTGTCCAATCAGCACAATACCCTCTAGGTCCTTTCATGTTCTTGAAGATGGCAAGATTTCATTCTTTTTCATGACTCCATCACATTCCATTGTATGGAGTGGGCAAAAGTAGGTTTACAGTTGTGACTACTTGAAACAGTTTATTCTTATGTTATCATTTATTAATAATTGTATTATTAATACAATTGTAAACCTACTTTTGCCCAATCTCGTATATATGCACTTTTTATCCATTCATCTATCTTTTTATTAAAGTTATTGGGTTGACATTGGTTAATAGGGTCATACAGATTTCAAGTGTGTTTCTATGATATGATATGTATATTGCATTGTGTGCCCACCACCCAAAGTTAGATTATCTTCCGTCACTATGTTTTTGGTTGTTTTACTTTCACTACCCCCAACTCCCTTTACTCTGGCAACCACCATACTGTTGTCTGTGTCTATGAGTTTCAGTTTTCTGTCTCACATATGAGTGAAATTATATAGTTCTTACCTTTTCTTGATTGACTTATTTCACTTAGCATAATATTCTCAAGGTCCATCTATGTTGTCAAAATCAGCAGTATTTCATCTTTTCCTTTGTATGAATAGTACTCTATTGTATATATATACTACATCTTCTTTATCCAGTGATCTATCAAAGGACAATTCAAATTGTCACCATGACTTAGCCACCATGAATACTGCTGCAATGAATATAGGAGTGTGTAGATCTTCGCAAATACATGTTTTCAAGTTTTGGGATAGAAGAGAGATACCCAGAAGAGAGATTGCTGAGTCATGTGGTAACTTTATTCTTAATTTTTTTTTTTAGGAAATTCATACCGTTTTCTATAGTGGTTATACCAATTTACATTCCCATCAGCGGTGAGTGAGGATTCCTTTTTCTTCACAATCTCTCTAATACTTGTTACTGCCTGTCTTGTTGACAATAGCCGTTCTAACAGGTATCTCATTGTGGGTTTTGATTTGCATTTCCCAATAGCTAGTGAAGGGGAACATCTTTCATATATCTATTGACAGTTTCTTCATTCCTCCATTGATAGAAACTTAGCTTGCTTACATATTGGCTGTTGTAAATAATGCTGCAATGAACATATGAGTGATAGATTTGTATTTATTGCCATTTTATTATTTATATTTTTAATCTTTTTTCTTTTGTTTTTAAAGAATACCCTTTAATATTTCTTATAGTACTGGCTTGGAGGTGATGAACTCCTGTAGCTTTTTGTTTCCTGGGAAATGCTTTATCTGTCCTTAGAGTCTAAATAAGAGACACTCTACTCTGTTTAGAAATGACTTTGTGGAGTAGAGTAATCTTGGCTGCAGGTACATGCTTTCCATCACTTTGAATATCTCATGAAAATCCCTTCTGGTCTATAAAGTCTCTTGAGAAATTATCTGACTATCTCATGGAAGCTCCCTTGTAGGTAACAAACTGCTTTTCACTTGTTGGTTTTAAGATTCTCTTTGTCTTTAACTTTCCACATTTTAATTATGATGTGCCCTGGTGTGGCCTCTCAGTTCATCTTGTTTGGGACTCTGCACTTTCTGAATTTGTATTTCTATTCCTTTTGTGAAGTTAGAGAAGTTTTCAGCCATTATTTTTTTCAGATAAGTTTTCCATTCCTTGCTTTCTCCTTTCTCTTTCTGGCACCCCCATGATGCTAATATTGGCACACTTGAAGTTGTCTTATAGGCTCCTTAAATTATCTTTGTTTGTTTGGGTTCATTTTTGTAGTTTTGTTGTTCATAAAGCAGCATTCTCTGTTTCCTTATCTTCCACATTGCTAGCTTGGCCCTCTGCTTTATACACTCTACTGTTGATTCCCTGCAATGTATTCTTCATTTCAGTTAGTGTATCCTTCATTTATGATTGGTTCTTTTTTATGTATTTTAGCCTCATTTTTATGTGCTCTATCTCCTTGTTGATGTTCTCAACTGCGGTCATTGACTATTCATGTGACCAGTGTTTTGAGCTCTGCATCTGGTAGATTGCTTTTCTTAATTTTGTTGAGTTATTTTTCTGGAATTTTGTTCTGTTCCTTCATTAGGGACATGTTTCTTTGGCTCCTCCAGCAGCCTCCATGTTTTTGTTTCTATGTATTAGGTAGAGCTGCTGTGTCTCTTTGTGTTGGTAGAGTGGCTTTATGTAGTAAGTGTCTTGTGGGCCCCAGCAGCACAGCCTCCCTAGTCACCTGACCTGGGCTCTTCAGGTCTGCCTCCATGTGGACTGTGTGTACCTTTCTGTTGTAGTTGAGCCTTGATTGCTGTTGGCACATCAACAAGAGGGATTTAATCCCGTGTTCTTTGTCTGCAAAGAGGCAGCGACAAGAGCAGAGGATCTGTATAGAGGCCACCCCATGGAACAGGACTAGCCTCAGCAGGGCTCTTGTGCTTGCTTAGTCCCCACACTGAATGTGCCAATTATGGAAGTGGTTAGGTGGTGCTTCGTTACAGTCTGAATCTGTCTACTGGAGCCTTTTAGGAGGTGCAGGTCAAGGTCAGCTGCTTCCTGTGATTTCCCAGGGCCACCCAACATGAAATACAAGGTGATTTGCAGATGGCTACTACTTGTGCTGAAGTGAAGGCTCCCCGGGAGAAGCCATACTGCTGATCAATGCCTGCTGCTGCTGTTACTGCTAGGACTAGGGCCACTTAGGGAGAGATATGCTGCTTGCTGGGGCCATATGCTGATTTTTTAAATATTTGTAAAACTTTGAGAGATTTTAGAAAAGTCTGAAGCATGAACCAGGATAGAAGCTTGTTTGGAAAAGCCACTGAAAGCAGTTTGGGTGGGCCTGCAAGTTGAGTGAGGCAGTGTCTCAGGGAATCACCAGGGCTAGGGAACAGTATTAGCCAAGTTAATGGAGACATATGATGCCTGACTGCCTGCTCTGTGGGGAAAGGGCTCAGCAAAAGAGCAGTGACCTGGGCCAGAGTTTCTGTCTGGAGAAGGCTGTGCATTCAGCCTTCGTCCTGAAGCCTAACACTGTAGTTCCTCCCCTTATGTCCCTGGTGCCTTTCATCCTGCTGCCCCAGCCAGCACTGGAGGTCAGAGCAAGTGAGTTTGAATAGGTCTGTGAGGGCTTCTTAAAAGGAATGCTTGGGATTCTAGAAACTTCTATTTCCCTTGGCCTTAAGCCACACTGATTTTTATAGCCAGGAGTCATGGGGACTCTTCTTGGCACTGAAACCCTGGGCTAGGGTGTCTAGCATGAGCCTGGGACCCCTTGCTCCTCCAGGAAGACCTCTGCAGCCGAGACATGGCTCCCAATTGCTATCTACTACACCTGGGCTTGGGACCAAGTGTTTCCTTATCTCAACCTCTTCTACCATCCTCGATGTGGCTTTTACTTTACACCCTTAGTTATAATTCAGCTAGACTTCAGGCTGTTTTGAATGATTTGTGTATCCTAGAGAGAAATAGTAAGAACTTTCCTAAGTCAAATTCAATCAAAATGTATTTCAAGCACTCCTTTATTTTTTGCTAATTAAAATTAACTCATAAATAAAATATATTGAGATGTAAAAAACAAATAAATAATTAAAGTGCACAATATCCTGTCATTCTGCATTCCCCTACTTTACTTCAAGCTCTAATAAATTTCCATATAGTCTGTTGCAACAACTTCTTAACTTACCTCCTTCCCTCTTCTCTCTCCCAACTCCAACTTCTCTTTCCCAGCTACTGTGTGGATTTACAGTTGATGGTAAATGTGCTTATACTTCTTCTGCTTAACAAAGAAGAAAAAAATTACTTTATAATTCTTAGTAAAGAAACTCAAGTGGTTTTTTGAGGCTATTTACATCAGAGTTTGGCTGATTTTCAGGTTCATGAGTTATTGCCAGCTGGAGAAGTGTGATTACTCAGGTGAGACTGTTACTGACAAGGTGGTACAGTTGCCTAGTCATTGGAATCAATTCACTTCTGATTGGCTGACTTAAATAAACAAACAAACAAACAAATTAGGTGCCATTACTGACTAATTGGTTTCCATAGGCTTGTTCACTGAGACAAATTTTTTATTGGTTAAATAGCAATTCGCACTGGATTTTGGTAGTTCTATAACTATCAAATTAAAATTTGTTAATTAAACAGGCATCTAACTAGTGTTTACTAATTATCTTGACTAAATAGCATTCAGTTTTCTCAGGGGCATAGGAATGTCTATTTACTCTCACCCCTTTCCTTTTCATGTTTCTTTTACTAAAACTGCAGTAGAGAATGTTAATGATTAACTAGATTTTAATCATTGTCAACTCTGTTTGAGCATGATTTTTTAAATTAAATTTATTGGTGGTATAATCTTATTGGTTAGTATGATCTTATTGGTTGATAAGATCATAGAGTTTTCAAAGTTATATCATAGAAATATATGATCTGGCACTGACTATAGTGGCTCAGTTGATTGGGCATCATCCCCAAAATGAAAGGTCGCTGGTTTGATGACCTATCAGGGCACATGCCTGGGTTGCAGGTTCAGTCTCCAGTCAGGGTGTGCTATCAGAGGCAACTGCTCAATGTTTTTCTTCCACGTTGATGTTTCTCTCCTCTTTCTCCCTCTCTTCCCCTGTTTATAAATATAAAATAAAATAAAGTAATAAAATAAATATATGATCTGAATATTGCTTTGTGTGAGTGATTGTTTTGTTGTTTTTCATAAAGGACTGATTTCATGCTTCAGTATTTACCAGCATAATTGTATTCTGTTTCTGTCTTTTGTGAATATATAGATGTATTTAAGACTTCATACGCAGAAACTGAAAAACTGTGAGACAAACAAGAAAACTAAAAGTAATATAGGAAGGTACTAGATGCCTCTATACTCATAATTCACAGAAAGAAGCAATTACATAAACTCCATCTAGAGAGGCCCAAAGTATCCTTTAAGATATGGTTCCATTCTATGCACCTCCACTGGAGCGTTTACATAATTAAAGTTGTGACATATTATGACTACACTCTCTATTATTTAAAAAATTTTCCTGTTATTTAATATCATGTATCAATTGTGACACATAATCTCATGGAGAATTTTTAGCAAATGACAACTAGGAGTTATATCCAGTGCTACTAGGCAGCCATTCTGGCTTTGCCAGATCTTATTTTATGAATCTACCAGTGCAATCATTTTCAAATGTTTATTGAATTGAAACCACATATTGTGTATATAAATAAGATTCCTAAATTTCTATATGGGTATATCTTCTCATTACCTCAATGTAGCTGTAGTTATAGATACCTTTTTAGTGTGATTATCTAAGTTATTTTCTATAGATAACGTGGTATCTTTTTACTGTGATCATCTACCTTTATTGGAACAATTTCTCTGGTAGTCTCAAAGCATCAAGCAATAATCATTTGATAATACACTGCATATAGATCAGTGTATATAGTGACACTTTTTAGTAATTGGCATGCTCTTAAAAAGGCCATAATTGTGGCTATTGGAATGATTAACTTCTAGTAAAGAATAGAATTTATACAATATTAGTTATTGCATCCCAAACTGGCATTGTCACTTTTAATTTTTAAAATAAGATATCAAAACAAAAAAAAAAGGTTACTTCAGAATTTGTTGATGGTGTTGAAAATATCATAGTATATGCATGGATAGTTCCTAACCATCAGAAAGAAAGTTAATTACAAAGTATTCCTTCTCTGGTAAAGAATGAAAGAAATGATGGGTTGAGAGTATTGTTCCTGTGGATGGCAGTACTAGGGGGAATAAAAGCAACTACTTTTTAGAACTGGTCAGTCACTTAGCTAAAGCATATTGACTGTTTTCAGTTAGTAATAGGAGTTATATTACGTATGGTACCACCAGACTTAATGATATTCTAGTATGAGAAGGCTGTAGTTTTTCTGAGGCAAGGAGAAAGAGTTGTGGCTACTTTATCAAGAGAGAGACTATGATATGCAACAGGTCACCGATGTGTGTCATGCTGGTAGTAATCCTAGATCAGAGCCTAACCTTGCACATTCAAATGAAAAGATTATGATAACCTTGGGACGATCAACCTGGATTCGTATAAGCACTACTCCACATATTTTGTTTGTATCCATAGAACCTTTTTACCTTAGAGATTCTAGAGCCATAGGTGATTCTTCTGTTTTGTTCATTTGCTTATTTTTGAACCACATATACTAATATCAAGATCCACAGTAATCTGATCATGTTTAAGAAAAACTTTTTTAAAGTTTTTCATATTTCTATAGTATGTTATTGGAAATATTTATTTTAAAAATAAATTCTACCTATAACATTTTGTTTGTTACATCACATGACAATTATTTTTTTGATAATTGTCACCAAGTGAGTTACAAGTTGGACTTGGGGAAGAAAGTGGAAATTTAACCTACTTGAATGTTTTAGCAAATGAATGTTCTACAACTTACTATCCATATTCAAGTTTATCTTTTACTCTATTACTTCATATTCTAGCACAATTAAGCATGTTTATTTTAAAGAAAATCATTTTTGTTTCTTTCTTTCTAATACTGGTTAATTTGCCTTCTTACTCTCCATTAAAATCACTTCAAAATTTACTCTGAAGATCTGATGGTCTGTGGCAGTGGCATCCTCTCAGTAGGACTGCTGAATTATTGTCCACCTATATTTATAAATAATATTTATTGGAAATTTAGAGAAAATACAGAAATTTTGAGTGCTAATATTGCCTTCAAAGCATAATTGGGCAAATTCTGTACAGATGCCTCTTGGTTTCTTATGCAACATGGGGCACTGCTTCTTCCAATGGGACTTTGCAGTTCCACACGGGTTCTGATGCACAGACTCGCAAATCTTAAGAACAGAATACTTTTTGTTCTTGTTTTTATTGGAGAAATTGTTTTATCTAGCATGCCATAATTTGTTTTTATTGCTATCTTATTTACCAAGAATTCTTTAAAACCATTCAGCTACATATTTATATAATTGGCTGTATTATATTTTGATTTTAGTTTTTTAGTTTCTGATTTCTGAGAACAGAGTCAAATACTTCCTTTACTTCAGTTATTAAATTCACAGCAGAATACACCATAACACTATTTGAAAGTTTCCTGTAGTCAATTTCTTATCTTAATTTTCTAATTTTGTGGAATATGCCCTTAAGTGAAAAGCTTTTGAAATGGAATTAGTATGTTTCTTTTAGATCCCTTTTTAAAGCATTTTTTCAAATTGTAACTAGCTTGGCATTTTTAACCTTTTTCTTACTTTGATCATCTTAAACATTTCTCTCTCACTTTCTCTTTCTCTCCCTAAACCACCTCTCCCCTCAACCCTGTAAGGCTCCCTTCCTCCCTCCCTGCTTCCCTCTCTCCTTCTAATTTGCAGGGCTATTTATTTAATGACTTAATTGGTTAGGATCCAGGACACTAGACATCTAATAACCCTGAATTTTTCAATAATTTTCTCTCTGTCTTTCTGAAGTTTAAGGAAGCGCTCAATTAAAGCACTTCACTGAGGGCTAGAGCTGGGTTTGAATTCAATTTATAAAGATTTGTCTTAGAGTGTAACGATTTTACAGCAGATTGTTATTTTCCTGCAGAGACTCTAAGGAAAGAGTAATTCCGTTTGGAGGTCAGCAGAGAAGCATAGGCAAAAGAGGGAGCACGGGTGGAGTGCAGTGTTAAAGCTGAGGGAGAAAGCAATGCAGGAAGGGTAGGATTCAGAAGATTAAAAGGAGAATGATTGAGAGAAACTATTGTGGAGTTATATTTCTCTTGATTTGATTGAAGAAGCCAACTATTGTGCATTTTGTTTCCTAATTTTCCTAGAACTTCCTTTTTAATGTATCAGCTTGTTGATCTTCACATGTCAAAATTTTCCTGTAATGACCACTGCTATTTTTTTAATTTATTTTTGTATTGTTGTTCAAGTATCTCCATTTTCCCTCACAATTCCCCCCCCCACCCCAGCCGTCCCTGTCTCCCACCCTCCATCCTACCTGCTTTTGGCTCCATGTGTCTTTTATACATGTTCCTTGACAACCCTTCCTGCTTTTCCCCTCCCACTTCTCCTCGGTTATTGTTCGTTTGTTCTTAACTTCTATGCCTCTGGTTCTATTTTGCTTGCTTCTTTGTTTTGTCAATTAGGGTTTGGTTTTAAAAACAGCTTTGTTGTCACACATTTCACATATATACAATTTATTCATTAAAGGTGTATAATTCAATGTATTTAAATATATTCATAGGGTTATGTAATCATTAACACTGATTCTAGGACATTTTGATCTCTTCTAAAACATCCTTCATATCCATGAGCAATCATTTCATATTTTCCCTCTCTTCTGCCCAGCCCTATGTAACCTGTGATCTAGTTTCTATATCTATATATTTGTTTACTCTGACATTTCATATAAATGGAATCATATTATAGGTTTTTAATGACTAGCTACATCCACTTTTATTTTAAGACAAAATTTATCATTTTTACCAAGATAAGTTCAAAAATTTGATTATACTATAAGTTTATATAAAGAACCAGAGTTTCTTCCAGATATTTTGGATATTAACAAATTTATGATAAATAAGAAAGAAACCACCCCAGTTGGTAAAAATGTATGCTTATGAACAGTCCTCAGTGTACTCGGCCAGGCAGACGCTAGGAAAGTGTCCTATGACCAACAGTTCAGCCTTTGATCCCAAAATATGAACTGAATTGTGTGACTCTTCTTTTG
This sequence comes from Tonatia bakeri, assembly GCA_004024845.1. Lineage (NCBI taxonomy): Eukaryota > Metazoa > Chordata > Mammalia > Chiroptera > Phyllostomidae > Tonatia > Tonatia bakeri. Next base: position 57,884 of record PVIA01001838.1, read on the forward strand.
CATGTTGACAGGTGCACCCTTGTGAAAATTTTGTAGGGGACTCAAGTCAAAGTTAGACCAATTGCCAATTTATTCCTTTTGAAACTTTAATATTGGAATTCTGATTTTCAGTTTGGAGAGATAATAAACTGTTGTTCTAAACCACTACCTTTATGGTAATTTGTCACAGCAGCTACAAGGAACAAACATAATAATTTTATGCAAAAATCTATTTGGCTACATATTCTAGGATCTTGGAATATATTCACAAGCAAATGCTCAGTAAAAAGTCTGGTCAAACCATAGCTGATCATTGACCAACTCACAGACAATCTAAAGGATGAACAAAATAAAAATGTCATTTATTGCTTAGGCAGTTTTTAAACCAGTTCTGAGGGCTAATTGGTGTCATAGTCATAGAACAATTAGCCTTTTTCTAGGTGTGTAAAAATTTCTTTATATTCTCATGAGGGATCATGTCTTACTCATTTTTATATAATTGAATAAATGCTTTCTTAATTAGTCTCTGAATTTTTTTTTTAAATAATGAAGGCTAAGGTCAAAAAGAAGGGTTGCTTTGTCAAAATGGCAAATTATTGTTGTCTCACTAATAAAACATTTTATAGAAATGTTTTGGGTGGCCAGCAGAGCATTTAAATATTTAAAATTGTCTGCTTCTATATGCAGCATGAACCTTTCATGGGTCTCATAGCCCACTAATCCCCATTTTGCTATATTATACTGGGCAACTTCATATGTTTCCATTAAATATGTAGATTCTGAAGGTACAAAAAACAATGACTTTTAGAAAACCATCCATTGTCAGCTTTTTTTCTTGATGCCACAGACATTCAGTGGAGTGTGTGAAAGGACATGCACGTGAACATGATGGTTGAACTGTTATTTGCTATTCCCAGGGGTCTTCCTGTAACCTTCCTCTTTCTCTCCTAGCCAAGAGACTTTACTGAAATGTGAGAGTGAACTGCTAGCAAACTGGAACCAAAAGAGTTAGTGGCTGTACTTTCCGGGGGATTAATGTTTCTGGGAAGAAAGGAATGAAATGGCCACGCCATATATCTGAAGATATTTGATACCAATAGATAATGGAGTCTTCAACTATAAAACAAAGTTAACAGGAATGCCTGGGCTCTGTAGCTCGACTATGGCAAATAAATCTAGAATTTATGAATTTCTGAGTCATAACCTGCTAGGAATGTCCAATCTTTTATATAATTATTGGAGCTGTTTCATGACTGCAGCAGCTTTTTTTGTGTGTGTAAGTGATATCCTACATTTATCATTTTGAACCTCATAGGTTAAGTATGGACCAGAGTGAGTTCTGACGTAGTGAGAAAAGGTCTGGAGAACCATGTCGACAGTTTCAGACTTCTCTAAGCTTTTGCCTGTTTCTCACTATATGTGTCATTGGAATTATTAGTAAAGTTTACACTAAGAAATATATCTGTTTATTTTATTTGATAATTTGAGGCTTTGTGTTATCAGTGAAACATTTTATGCTTTAATTTTATTAGTAGTATTTGGTTACTATTTATTTAACACATCCTTATGTGTATATAGATCATGGTCAGGAATTACGGTGATAAAGAATCTAGCCTGACAGTGTTGGAGTTCATTTGGAAAAGTACTGGTATAAATAACTTAGTAAGTAAAGGTATGCTTAGCATAGAGACTCTGAAGTTAGAATGTGATCTTGAGTTTGTCATCATGGGCAATATTATTCGGTACTCTTGTCCTCATTTGGTCATACAAGCAATATTTCAGATTAGTCATATAACTATAAACATGGAGGTTCATTAGTCAATTTAGCTAAGAGACTGTTGCAGTCATCCAGACACTTTGGAGAGAACAGCTGGACCTAGGTAGGCTCTTAACAGAGGCAATGATGCGAATGTAAAAAAAATTTTAAAAGATCAGAGAAAGAATCAATAAGACATTATTAAATCACATTTAATACTTTTATAAATTCGATATAATCAAGCTGGTGCTCTCACCATTATTAAATCTGATTTAATATGGCTCTATATCATTTCATGTTGTGGAATAAAGACTTCTAAAATCTTCCTTTTTTATTCATTTCAGTGATACAGTAACTATTTTAAATTAGTAGCAGAAGATTGAGTACATAAAACGCAGTCAGAAATGATCAAAGATTTCTATCTAAGATCTGAAAAGGCTTCTATGCAGTTCTCTGTGGACTAAAGGGTCTTAGGTGGGTTTTTTGTTCCAAAGGTAAAATTTAAATCTGATACTTTGTGGACTAATTGAGGTTGCTGTTAGTAAAGTATATAAAACATGATGTGAATAGCTATTTGAGAGATATTATGTAGTTGGTATTTTTTAAATATTACGTGAGAATACCAAATTGATTATATTGAATTTGCAAAGCTATAAGAATTTCTTCCAGCTTTACCTCCTTTTTATAGAAGCCTTCTTCCAATTTTAATCTTCTGCACATTAATTTAATTTACATATTTAAAATTCACAATAGTTTAAGCATGATTATAGGCAGTGGGAATTGGTATCACTAATAAGACCACATACTCAAATTTTAAAATGCACTAAACCATTTCCTAATCATTGTGTTATCTAAAGAAAAGAGGGGCATCTGACATGCTTTGCAACCGCCAAGCTCCAATTTTTAATACATAAAAATGTCATTATTTCTTTTACAGACAGAGTCTCTGGCCCATTGCAAAAACTGCCTTGCTGTTAGCAAAGGGGGATGTGGCCTCATGACATTTAGAAGAGGACATTTGACTTGGCCACTGGAAATCAGGAAGCTCACAGACGTTATTTGAAAGGGGTACTACAGTCACCAATAAAGCCTGTGTGTTTACTCCACACAATAAGTGGAGCCATCATCTGGCGGATACTTTGATTTTCCCCGCTGTACAATGTAAAATTGTCCTAATGAGGAGTGGTTGATATAAAAATGGAGTTTTTTAGATCTAAGAAAAGAAAAAATCTAAAATATACTTCCTTTTTCTTCATGATGCTTTTACTAATTGTAAGAAAGCCTGGCTAGGTGTGTATGAGGGGGAGAATGCATGAATTTGCATTTTAACTGTTTGATGTCACAATGCAATTCACTGTGTGAAGCATGTAATTTGATGACATCCTAACTAACATGTGATTTAATAATGGCTTTATATCATTTCATGTTGTGGAATAAAAACTTCTAAATTTTTTTCCTTTTTATTCATTTCAAGTGATACAGTAACCATTTTAAATTAGTATGATGTAAATAAGTACTAACAGATTATCATCAAGGCAGAAAACAAAATAGAAACATACAGAGAACAGACAGGCAGCTGTCAGAGGGGAATGGGGTTGGGGACTGGGTGAGAAAGGTGATGGGATTAAGCAAAAAGTCAAACAAAAAACAAGCAAACAAAAAACTTATAGACAGACAACACTCTGATTACCAGAGGGAAAGGGGATGGGGGAAGTAGAAGGTAGTAAAAGGGGGAAGAATGGTGATAGAAAGAGCCTTCACTTGGGGTGGTGAACACTATTCAGTATACAGGTGATGTATTTTAGAACTGTATGCCTGAAACCTATATAATTTTGTAACCCAATATAACCTAAGTCAATTCAATAAGATAAAGAATTCTACACATATTACAGATAAAAAACCCTACAAATATTAAAAGAATATCATGTAAAATGCTAGTATCCCCTGAGAGACACTTGTTCTGAAGTTATTCTTTGTGTATTTGAGGAAACACTTTGGCTCACTCCAGTCAAAGTATGAGTCCCATAGTTGGTGAGCTAGTTTCTGAATGACAGAGCTCTGAAAATGTCACCTGTCCAAAGTGCTCAGTGAGAGATGTAGAAACCCTAATTGTATCTCCAACAGCAAAACAGGCCCCAAGACAGGATTTCCCATCATAGGACACAGAGAAAATGATAAGACACACAAGTATGTGGCAGCTGGGTGTACATGGACCAGACTGCCTGTGGGTGGAAATGAAAGTTCTGGCCATTTCAGTCCCTACCCAGCGTCCTCAAAGTGTGAGGGTTTCTACACCTCAAGCAAGTCTACTTCAGTCATTTAGTGATGATTGCAATATATTCTTATGATGGAAAATCTTATTTTGAAATAAATATTATGTCAAAAAATGAATCATTAATGTTATGCTCCTGTCGAAAAAGAAACAATATATTAGTGAAAGAAACTTATATGATCATTTTTTTGCCTATCTTCAAAGTGGCAGACATTTCATGTATCTATCTGGTTGATATTCTAATTTTTGAATCAAAATGTAAAGCATTAATAATCTAGAAATGATTACAAATTTTGCTGTTAACATACTTGTCCACACATAGTATAATCTGTGTGCCCTCTTTTATTAGTATATAAAATAACTCTTCTAAAATTAAAATTGATATGAGAGTTCTCCATTAGTATACGAATATCTTTGTTTCTATATTGAAGACTTTTCCCCTCTACGTTCAAGACCCATAAGAGCTCTCTAAGGTCAGGAGCTGAGGTCTGGTTACCATCTACTTGAAGATGGTACAGTAGTCTGTAAACCCCCTGTTCTCTGATGCTATGGTTGCTGCTATTGAATGGGGTATAATTTTTACTCTAGAAAGGGTATTTGTTTCTCTGTCTGTGGTGACAGATGTTACCAAATGTATCCAAATGTAGAGGAGAAGAGGAAACCTCTTTTTCAGTATAATTACAACCTGTCCTCACTGTATTTCATGGGTTCTCAAGGCTACAGTCATTTAATGACATGTTTGTCCATCACAGCAGATCCCCCTCCTTATCCAAGCGGATGCATTCCAAGACCCTCAGTGGATGCCTGAAACCACAGGTAGTATTTAACCCAATATTTACTGTGATTTTTTCTATATAGTCACATGCAACATAATGATGTTTTGGTCAAGTACAGACCACATACACAATGGTGGTCCCATAAGATTATAATGGAGCTGAAAAATTCCTATTGCTTAGTGCCGTAGTAGTGCAATACATTACTTATTAGTTTGTGGGGTAGCTGGTGTAAACAAACCTATTATGCTGTCTGCTGGATAAAAGTATAGTGTATACAATCATGTAAGTATATAATACCTGAAAAGAATAATAAATGACTATGTTACTGGTTTAAAAGTAAGTATATAGTTACTATACTTACTTTTTATTGTTAGAGTATCATCTTTCTACTTATAAAAATACAGGAAAATATTATGCAGTAATATGCAGTAAGCAGCCTCATACAGCTCTTATTTACCACTCTCTTGATTGTATCATTTTTTCTGTGTTTGATTTAATCTTATGTTGTTTTGTACAATAACATGTCACACCGGTTTGTAGCCTAGGAGCAATAGGCTACACCACAGAACCTCGGTGTGTAGCAGGGTTTACCATCTAGGTTTGTCTACATGCACTCTATGATGTGCCCACAATGATGAAATTGCTTTACAATGCTTTTTCCAGTATGTATCATTGTTGCTAAGTGGCACAGTAAAGATTAACAACAATAACATAAATAAAATGCAACAATTATAATAATACACTGTAATAAACATGAATGCAGTGTTCTCTCTTCCACAATATCTTATTGTTCTCTACTCACATTTTCCCTCAAAGGAAGCACTTTGCAGCTTCTTTTCGGCATATCTCAAATTTCTAGCATCGCTACTCCTGCACTGTGGGATGGTTTTTAAATTAAAAAAAAAGGCTACTGGAGCACAATCACAGCAATACTGAGACAGTTGATCTGATAACCCAGAAGCTACTAAGTGACTAACAGGCAGAGAGTGCATATAGTGCAGAGATGCTGGACAAAAGCGTAATTCACATCCCAGGCAGGATGGAGCTGATGGCACAAGATTTCATCCTGATTCTCAGAAAGTTGTTTGATGAAAAAATTATGAATTGTTTATTTCTGGAATTTTTCATTAATATTTTAGGATGGCAATTGACCATGAGTAACTAAAACTTCAGAAAGGAAAAGTTCAGATAAGGGAGAGACTATTGTGCTTATATTTCTGCCAGCAACACCCGTAACTGTACCATTACCTAGTCCTATTCCTATGCCTATAGTTATATCTTTCTTATAAGTAAGCCACTTGGATATTAAAACAATGTTTATTTTAAATAACTGGAGAATAAGGTGATGGTAGAGACATTTCTCTCAGTATTTCCTTTCCAAGCAATTCCCTCCTCCAAATTATTCTCCAGCTTCATATTCCCTAAAGAAGAGACCTCTTAGCCAGTTCTCATGGACCCTCATGATCGGAATTTCAGTTATCTTTTCAAGAATCTCTTTTACCATTTTTTGGTGCACACGCAGTTCAGCTGTTCACTATTCTTGGGTAAGAAAGTATACCAAATTCAGAAGTTTAATTTTGGTGGGCTCTGCTGGGTTTTCCGCCCAAGGTCTCACAATCTAGAATTTTGGCTGAGCTGGATCAGTGCTCTCTTTGAATTTCCAACAGTGTTTGCAGAATTCATTCTTTTGTAGGTGTAAAGTTCATTTAGCCTGGGTCTTCATAGCCAGCAAGAAAGTGTATTTCTGAATTTGAATCTCCTGTTGAAGAGGTTATCTCATTAGGTCAGACTCACTCAGGATAATCTCTTTTTTGATTAACTCAGATAAGCCTTTAATTATGCAAAAATCCATGTTTTTAACAAAGAAAGTAATATGTTCATCTGAATGATAGGCTTTTAAAAAATGTTTATGCCCTCCTCCCCCTAGCAATCACCATACTGTTGTTTATGTCCATGAATTCTTTTTCCTTCTTGTTCAGTCCCTCCACCCCCTACTCACACATCCACCCTTAGATGTCATCTGTTCTCCATGTATGAACTTGTCTCTGTTTTGTGTGTTAGTTCAGTTTGTGTATTAGATTCCACATTTGAGTGAAATTATATAGTATTTGGCTTTCTGTGACTGGCTTATTTCGCTTAGCATAATGTTCTCCATGTCCACCCATGCTGGCATAAAAGATACAATATTCTTCTTTTTCACAGCTGAGTAGTATTCCATGTTGTAAATGTCCCATAGTTGTTGTATGCACTTATCTACTGATTGACACTGGGGCTGCTTCCAGACAATATTGCAATGAACATTCAGGTGCTTATATTCTTTCAAATTAGTGTTTGGGGTTCTTTTGGATATATCCCCAGAAGTAAAATTACTGGGTTATAAGGCAGTTCGATTTAAATTTTTTGAGGTAACTCTATATTGCTTTCCACAGTGACTGCAACAATCTGTATTCCTACTTACAGTGCCAAAGTGTTCCCTCTCTCCATATCCTCACCCACACCTATTGTCTGTTGATTTATGGATGATAATCACTCTGTCAGGTGTGAAATGATATCTCACTGTGGTTTTAATTTGCATTTCTCTGATGTTTAGTGTCATTGAGCATCTTTCATGTCTATTGATTATCTGTATGTCCTCCTTGGAGAAGTGTCTATTCAGGTCTTTTGTCCATTTTTAGATTGGTTTGTTTAGGTGATTTTTGGTAGTGAGTTTTGTAAGTCCTTTGTAAGTTTTGGATATTAACCCCTTATCAGATGTATTAGTAAATATGTTTTCTCATTCAGTAGATTTTCTTTTTATTTTGTTGATGATTTCCTTTGCTGTGCCAAAACTTTTTATTTTAATGAGATCCCATTTGTTTATTTTTCTTTTATTCCCCTTGCCTGAAGAGAGATATCAGAAAAAAAATTACTATAAGCAATGTCCAAGATTTTATTGTCAAAGTTTTCTTCTATGATTTTTATGGTTTTAGGTCTTTAGTCTATTAGAATTTATTATAGTGTGTTGTGTAAGAAGGCAGTCTAATATCATTTTTCTGCACATATCTGTGCAATTCTCACAACACCATTTATTGAATAAATATCTTTCGCCCATTGTATGTGCTTGATCTCTCTGTCAAATATTAACTGACTATAATGGCTTGGGTTTATATCTGGGCTCTGTGTGCTGTTCCATTGATCTATGTGTCTGTTTTTTATACCAGTGACATGCTCGATTGATCACTAAAACCTTATAGTATAGTTTGATATTAGGTAGCTTGATTGCTCCAATTTTGTTCTTCTTTCCTAAGATCACTGTTGCTATCCAGAGCCTTTTGTGTTTCCATACAATTTTTTGGAATATTTGTTCTAGTTCTGTGAGATACACCATTGGTATCTTAATAGAAATTGCTTTGAATATGTAGATTGCTTTTGGTATTATGGACATTTTAATGATGTTAATTTTTCCTATCCATGAATGGATAGGAAGTAATAAAAAAAAACTGCTAATAAACAGAAGCCCTGAACCAAATGGCTTCAAAGGTGAACCAAGTATTCCATAAAAAATTAACATCTATCTTTCTTATACTATTCCAAAATATTCAATAGGTTGGGAGACTCCCAAGCTCATTTTATGAGGCCAGCATTATCCTAATTCCAAATCCAGATAAAGACACTACAGAAAAAAAAAGACAATTATAGGTCAATATTCTTGATGAACATAAATGTTAAAATCCTCAACACAATGAGTAGCACACCAAATACAGCAATACATCAAGATGATCACACCATGATCAAATGGGATTTATTCCAGGGATTCAAGGTTGGTACAACATTCACAAATCAATAAATGTGATACATCATATATATAAAGTGAAGGAAAAAAACATATGATAATAACAATAGATGCAGAAAAGGCATTCAATAAAACCCAGCATCTATTTATGCTAAAAACTCTCAGCAAAGTGGGAATAGAGGGAAC
>PVIA01001838.1:66724-245396 GCA_004024845.1 Tonatia bakeri
AAAGAAAGAAAGAAAGAAAGAAAGAAAGAAAGAAAGAAAGAAAGAAAGAAAGAAAGAAAGAAAGAATCCAAATTGGAAAAGAAGAAGTAAAACTGTCATTATTTTCAGATGACATGATACTGTACATAGAGAACCCTAGAGTCTACCATGAAACTGCAAGAACTGATATATGAATTCAGTGATGTAGCAGGATACAAAATAAATATCCATAAATCAGTTGCATTTTTATATGCCAATAATGAACTATCAGAAAGGGAAAATAAGAAAATAATTCAATTCAAAATTCCTTCAAAAAGAATAAAATACCTTGGAATAAACCTAACCAATGGTGTAAAAATGTGTGCTCAGAAAACTATGACACCAAAGAAAGAAATTGAAGAAGATACAAATAAGTGGAATGGGATGCTTTTATATTCGCAGGTTCTGCCATGGTGAAGAGGGACACCTTACACAGAGTGTGTCGCACCGTACTATCACACCGGCCAAACTGAACTACTTGCTCTTACTTACTTATTCATGCCTCACACATTTTCTCAATGCTTTTATTTGTGTGCTTCCTTCAATCTAGAATGATTATTTTTCTCAAGTTTCCATGTATAAATATTATAGTTTAAGAATTTAACAGTTAGCATAACATCATTTTAGTGATGAAACTGATTCTCCAAATAGCTCAGTGGTTTTGAACTGTGTGTCAACTAGTGTTGTGTTGAAAGCAGCTTGAAGAGTGAACACCCAGTATTAAACAAAAAGATGTACAATGAAATAGGTCATATTACAGAACAGTGCACAGGGTAAAGTGAAAGTATTTATCCTGTGATAAAGTGACACCTTTGTTTTAGTTGTATATGTACACATGCTGTGTAAATGAGCTTATTACTATGGATTATTGTAAAACAAAGTTTGAGAAGTAATAGCACTGCAGCAAATCTCTACCACCATTTGTCATATTCTACCTTGAATTACAGAATCTGTATTTCATATCTGTACTGTGTAATTCATTCCTGCAAGAAGAAACTATATCCATCTTATCTTTGTGTTTCCATCAAAACTAGTATAATGACTTATACATAGTATGAATTCAATAAAAAGTGTGTAGAACAAATGAAAGTAAAGGTTATGTTTTATATTTTCAATTTTTCCAACAAATAATCAAGTTAAATGTAAATTTTGTTATATATTTCCCTGATTTTATATTAAAATGTCCTATTACTTATATATAAGGAATAGTTTATATCAGTTATGCATTGTAAAATTTTAGGTATTGGAAATATATAGAAATCCAAGTGATTGATTAAAAAATTTCCCCTATTAATGGATCTCTAAAAATACATCTTAATTCAACAGGTGTTTATTATGTACTAATCACTTCTGGGCCCCAGAGATATAATACAGCAGGTATGGTAAAGCCTTGACCTTTGGGAGCCTGCGTCTACTGGGAGAGGTGGTCAACACACAAATGGAGGGCTTGCACTGTGACTGCCATTGTCAAGGGCAGAGTTCTGTAACAGAGTTCTGTAACAGAGAGTTACTGAGAGGACCTAGTATACAGACATAGTCAGCAAAGATTGCTTTGAGGAGGAGGTCAAGAATGTAAGAACTTGGAAATTGTAAGATATTTTTATTTAGAACCAGAATATAGAACATTCAGGGGTAATTTACTATAAAATTATATGATTATGTCTAGGTAGAAAATACTAATTATTCACTAGGGTTTTTCATACCATTCAATGGAATACAGAGTCATTCAATGAATATCATATTATTTTATACAAATGTGTGTAAATATGCATTTATTAAAAACAAAAATGCATAAATATATATTTTATACATATAAAGTTCAAATGTTATATGTATAAAATATATATGGTCATCTTTCAATATGCCACTTTATTTGAAAATATTAATAAAATGCTAAGTATATTTTTCTTGTATATTTACAATATAACTATAATTACATTATATTTAACTGACATCAACTATTTGACCTACATAATTGTAATTGGGAAGACACAAAGTTGGTGTCAGTATTCTGCTTTTATACTTTCCTCAGTTCTTTGTTATCTAACTGAAAATTTACTATTTTCAAAAATCCAGCCCTGACTGGTATGGCTCAGTGGATTGAGTGCTGCTCTGCAAACCAAAGCGTTGCCTATTTGATTCCCAGTCAGGGTACATGCCTGGGTTGCAGGTCAGGTCCCCAGTAAGGAATGTACAAAAGGCAACCACGCATTGATGTTTCTCTCCCACTCTTTCTCCCTCCCTTCCCCTCTCTCTAAAACTAAATAAATAAAAATTTTAAAAAAATCCAGGAATAGCAAAAAAATCGCCAAAATCAATAAATAGAATATAGTGAGTATTTATTGTGCATATAAGAACATTTCTAGAACTGTGAGCTTGCACATTCAAAGACTGACATGAAGATCAGGGGATGAAGTTATATAATAGTTTTTAATGTGGAAATGAGGAAGCTAACATTTACAATAATAGATTATTAGTGAGGATTTCCAGACAGCAGGGAATTAGAAAATGAAAAGTTTTTATTTTAATTGTCAGTGGCATTCGCAAAAAATAACCTTCGTTAAGTCTTGGTTATGTTCATGAAACAAGCTAACTTTAGTTTTACTTAAGTGACTTAAATGGTTTTGTCTTCTCAAGGAATTCTCAAGTCTGGTCTCCATTTTGCATTTAATTTAACACTATGATTGGTGAGGCAGAGTTAATAAACATTTTTTTAAAAGTTGCATTTTCAAAAGTGGAGACTTCGGTATTAGTAGATACATGTTTTGTCAGTCATATTGTTGCCATAATGCATTCAACAATTTAAGGATTACATTCCTAGCTACTTTACTCTTATTTTTTTCCAAAATAAGAGCTGTTCTCCCTGAAATATTATAACCAAATTCAGAAACTGCAATATTCACAAACCTCATCAAATCTTGTCATGTACCTTAAAACGTCTGCTTTCTCCCCCTGGTTAGAATTTCCAGGTAAATGGATTAAATGTTTGTTTCTAATAAAAATAATTATAAATAGTATCTATGTAGTACATTAATATATTAATTATTCACATATTTCTTTGATGGTATCCTTAGTTTCGCTTTAAGATTTAAAGGAATATTGGTGCATCAAGATTATTGTCAGTTTCCAACATCTTTTAGAATTTGAAACATACTGATTTACTCTTTAGAGAATTTTAAGACCTATTGAATTAAATGCAAACAATTCATCATGGGATCTCAGGATCTTCAGAGCATGGCTCCAGCACCCCATTTCAGCCTACTTGCCAACCATGGCCTGCAGAGAGCCTGGATGTTGTCCAAAGAGGAATTCTTGCTTTTTTTTTAAGTGTGATCCCTCAACTCCAGTATCTGTGATTTTGCTCTTACTGTTCCTTTGCTCATGAAATTTCTTACCTTTCCATCTGATTTAATTTAATCCATTCTTCAAAGTCTGGTGCGAACACAGTCTTTTCTGGGAAGACTCTGGATCCCTTAGATCACAGTAGGCAAACACAAGCCCCACAGGCTATATCCAGCCCTCCCCGCCCTTTTTTTTTTCAGCCTGACACCTTGTTTCTACCTGGTGACAGTGCTGAGCTCTCACTTAACTGTTAAGGAGCAGTTACATTTATACAGTCCTAAAATTACATTCGGCCCTTTGAAGGCAACCGTGAGGCTGATGTGGCTGGCCCCTCGTGAAAGTGAGCTTGACACCCCTGTGGCTTACTTAGAAAGAGTAAAATCATTTCCTCTTTCATGTTCCATAGAAATCTATTCTACATTCTGTTATGACAAGTGTTATTCTCTGACTCCTGTTATTATTTTTGTTTATTTATCATTCCTCTACTACAAAATTGTAAATTCACTGTTCCTTGTCTTTATAGACAAAGTATGTTCAATGGATATATTCTGAAAATTGTTCTTCAGTCATAGCTCTGAAAAACACCATAAATGTTTTGATTGCAAGCTTCAAAATATATTTAAAACACTGTTTCCTCATGCATTATTTAAACTTATACTTGTGCCTAAATGAGTGACTTAGATTTTAGCCAATAATTTGGAAATATTACTAACTTTTGCCCAACAGTCATTTGTCAGATTATCTTTGTTTCCCTGATGCTATGCTTTTATCGGTTTGCCTTGGGCAAAATGACAGAGCTGAGTATTACATTAAGGGACAGTCCTTTCTGTGCTATTCTTAACTATTTTATCCTCCAATGATGCAGGTGTTTTCAGACTTTTTAAAGAAAACCTATGGTGTGTATAATACTTAATGATTAGGTTAGTAAGCTGTTGAAGTTCTAAGCAGATGTGAATTTGTACGATTCCATATTTTTGCATTTTTATAATTTTGTAGCTTTTTAATATACATAACTGGAACTAAAGTTAGTTTGTGTTCTGGATTTATATTAGGTTTTCATAAGAAGTTATTTTTCTGTATTTATATGTCAAAAAATAAATATACCTCAGAATTATACTTTAATAAGATTAGGCGCACACTAGAAGATACGCACAAAATATTCTTTTCACTGTGTGTGTATGTGTGTGAACTGTACTAAGAACATTTTCTCCTAGAAAACTGGACTGACTTAAATTGAAGTAAGCAGCCTGAGACAGAATTTCTAAAATTCATTTCTATTAATGGAACTTAACAAAGTTTTGGGCCTTTTCTTGGGTTCATGTCTTCTACTTCCATCATAAATCTCCACCAGATTCTTTAAGTATAACTTTTTAGACTATATATTTAGTTTAAGAAAATGAGTGACAGCAGCCTGAAGTAAATGAACTAAGAGCTACAAAAAATTAAGGAAGTCATCTGAAGCAAATGTAAAAAAGGGGTTCCTATGCCTCCGTGTGAAAAGAACCATGTATTTTTCTGGATGAAACATAAATAGTCCCTTACCTGAAGTTCCAGCAGAACACATTAATGATATAATATTTTATATATAGGCTTCAGGTTTCACAATGTTTAAAATTATCAGTGACATAGGTTGGCTTATTCAGATAATAGTAAGTACTTACTGATACAATTAACTACAGCCCTAGAACTTTATGATTTTCTATGAAAACCATTTGTTATATCTTTCTGACAACCAGCTGGTGTTCGAACAATTCAATCTAAATAAAAAGCTCTTAGTAAATTACTAGACTTGTTTGTAGTTTATGATTTCAATGACATGGAAAAGACATCTGTTTGAATGAGTTTTCTCAGCAGAAAATCTGCATTTAAAATTAATTATCATAATTCATTATAATTTGCATAACATTTGATGGGAAAACATTGTCTTAGAAATTCTAAGGATTATAGTCTGCAGAAAGCTATCTAAAATCACATTAGTTTATGGGCCATGTAAACATTCATCAACCTTTGCCAAATATAAGACATGCAGAATTTTTTATTTCAGGTTGCGGGTTATACATAGACATTGTTTCTTTCTTTTAAATTTAATTTAATTTTATTGTTGTTCAAGTATGGTTGTCTGTATCTTCCCCCCACCACCTCCCCCCACCCCAGCCATCCCCACCTCCCTCCCCTGATTGCCCCCCTATTTGGTTTTATCCATATGTCCTTTACAGTTGTTCCTGAAAACCCTTCCCTCTTTTCCCACCATTATCCCCTCCCATATCCCCTCTGGTTACAGTCAGATTATTCTTAATTTCAGTGTGTCTGGTTATATTTTGCTTGCTTGTTTGTTTTGTTGATTAGGTTCCACTTAAAGGTGAGGTCAAATGGTATTTGTCTTTCACCACCTGGCTTATTTCTCTTAGCATAATGTTCTCCTGTTCCATCCATGCTGTCACAAAGGGCAGAAGTTCCTTCTTTTTTTCTGCCGTGTAGTATTCCATTGCATAGATATACCATAGTTTTATGATCCATTCATTTACTGATGGGTACTTAGGTTGCTTCCAGCACTTGGCTATTGTAAATTGTGCTGCTATGAACATTGGGGTGCATAGGTTCTTTTGAATTGGTGTTTCAGAGTTCTTAGGGTATAATTACATACATAGACCTTGTTGCTTTAACATGGTGACACATCTATTCAGAAAGATGTCTTCAGCCTAAAATGTACCATCTAGTATTACAGGAAATTTACTGAAAGAACTATGAGATTTTTGAGAAAACAATCTTTTGGAACTGTGTTAAGCTATGCTGAATATGACCAATGTACCTGGTTGACACTTGGAAATTTTGACTTGGGTAAAAATTCTGTTATTAATTCTGCTAAGCAAAACACTGTACTCTTTACTCCATCTTCTCTTCCTCACCACCCCTCCAGGATCTAACACTCCTTTACCAACCCCATGACCCCACAGGGACAAGATGTTTTCTTTTGGCAAATGAGGGAGGACTTCATGAAGATCACCCCTGAACAAAATCTTTACAATAAAAGGGATTGGAACCTACAAAAATTTTATATAAATACTCTTACGTACATCTCTCTACAATTCACCCATAATAAATTACTAGTATATCTATGATAAATTGCAAATGTCTTTTTAACTAATTACTCCACCTGTACTTATTCATTGATTAATTCATTTACTCACTTTATATTAACTATACATGTTTTGTGCAAAGGGCATGGAGAGATGTACTATAAAATAAACACAAGAAACATAAAAAATAAAATCCTGCTTTTTATGCAAAAGTGCATTAAAGGTTATATCAGTATAAAAGGGAAAGTGAGTAGGAGAATTGAACTATCTGCCCAGTGGAGAGACATTTGAACAATTGTGATTAGAGAGTAAATAAAAGAGGGGTGGAGAAGAGGCACAGAGAAGTGCATAAGCACAGGTGAATAAAGCAAGGCATGTTTGAGAGACTATAAGAAGATTAAAGAGATAAGAAATTTTGGGAAAGTAGGAAGATCTCAAACATTGGCTGACTTTGGATGCCACCCTAAAGTAGAGTCAGCCAGGAGCTGCCTGTGGCCCTCGCTCATGTCCCAGTTCACTGGAGAAAGTCAATGCCAATGTAGTGACTGTGGCCCATGGAAGGTCTATGGACTTGGACACAAAAGTCCTGGGGAAGAACTTTGTGTACTGTTGTGTTTGTTTAGTTTTATTTTTTTAGTTTTAATTTAGATTTGGATATTTCTTTTGCAGTTAATACACTAGAACAATTTCTAGTCCAGTTGAGACAACAAAGTCAGGTAATGGGCGGGTAGGGGGGAATGTAAAAGAGAACTTCAGCCCAGTAAGTGACATCACACAAGGTGACTGAATCAGAGGCATGGTTATAAAAGCGAGTGGCCAAAGATGAACAATTTTCTACCTGCCTCCTGTTCTGAACTGGTGGCAGAGAAGGCTTTGAGTGACCAAGAGAAAAACATTAATTAATAAGTAGCAAGTGTTTCCATATATCTGTCAGAATATTTATTTGAATATTGGAAAAAATGAAAGATATTACTGAGGTTTTGTTTCCTGCAGCCACGGACTTGACTTCTTATTGACCAGACAATATCCTTTTCCTTAAGGGAAGAGCAAAAGTCAAATCGTAGGTATTTGTCCAGTGATGATGAAACTCATTTGTCTTCAGTAAAACAGATTAAACATCAACCATCATGGTTTATAGTTCATTCCATTAGATATTAGCAACTTTAACAGTAATCTAATATAGCAAATGTTTTTTAATTTTCTGATATATTGCCCACATATACCATTTCTAAAATTATCTTTGAATCATTTTGAGCATCTTACCAGTGGTTTAATTAATAAGCATAATACAATATTTGATGTAGCCTCATTTTACATTTGCATGAAAATCACAATGTTACCTTTTTTGAAGATTATACTTTAATATATTGTTATAATGGAGAGGACATTAAGCTGTCATTATTTCCCATTCATGTTATTAGATGGTCTTTAGTTTTATATTCTGCTTTTTAAACGAACTGCGACATTAGCATGATACCTACATCAGTGAGAGAACTGGTTCTGCTGCCACATGTGCTATTTTCTGCTGAGAAATTGAAGGCCCACTGCGTGGGGTCCCATTCCCAGTTCTTCCATGAGCTAGTTTTAGGATGTGGGAAACAACTGAACTGCTCCAATTTTCCCATCCCATTTGGAAAATAAAGGTACTATGACCTGTTGCACCGTGTTGTCATGGGAATTAAAAAAAAAAAAAACCTTTCATTTTGAGTGTCTTGCTCTTCTGACACATCAGAGGAACCCTCACTTTCTAATATTCCTTTTTGTGTTGAAGTTAATGCCTGCCTTTCACTTTTCATGAAGAACTCATGTTTACTTTCCTCTGTTGTATTTACTCAATACATCTGTATTTCAAACATTGTCTGTTACTGCAGTTTTTGCATTTTTCTTCTTTTTTGGTAAATCTTTTGTTTTTCACCTAGATATTTGTATTATTTTTGCTTGTTTTCCAATTCTAGGGTTTATAGAGTGTTTTTTTTCTTACTGAGCACCATGTTGCGGAGGAGTCTGCTGACACATTAGGTTCAGTCCTGCCTTCTCTCCATCCTGGGAGCTCAGTGCAGGGAGCAAGAATTTCCTTGCTGATCCTTTGGAGACAGACACTCTGCACCTTTTCCTCCTGGAGTCGGGAAGTGTGCATCTGTGCCCGGGTTTGTAAATCAGACTAATTCTGGAATCAGTAGCAGACCTGTTCTGCTTCACGCCCAGCGACAACTGCTTGTCCATCACTCACGAAAGTGGTCTTTCAGTCTCCACCGCCATTGCCACTTCCTTATCTTATTTCTCAATTTGCCATGACGTGCTGGGAACCGGGTGCTTTATGAGGGAGTACCTAAGATGTCTAATACCTATCTGAATGTCTTCTTTTTCCTTTAAGACATTCTCTTTGCCTTTCCCTGGTCTCCTGACATGGTCTGTCCTGTGTTGTACCAGGAATAGTCCACAGCTGTCCAAGGCAATGACCTGTCCTGGGGCTTTTCCAACTCTAGCGTAACTCAGATATTCCTTTATTGGTTTCTGTTACATGATTTCACTGGAAAATGAAGACCTTAAAGCAGGTGGGTCAGGGTTTGTTATTGCTAATTTATATATATATAAATATTACAATGATTAAGCATTGTTACATAAAATGCACAATAAGAGCTCTATTTACAGAAGAGAAAAAAATTGAGTCATCAAGTAGTAAAGTGATTTGGCCAAATTAACAGAACCAGAGAATCCAGCAGGGTCAGAGAAGGAGTTCAAGCACTAGACAACAGCAGGAACTTTTAAACTCTTCTTAACAGTGAATATTTAGAGAACGCAGAAGCAAAGAGAGGCTAGGAGCTTGCCTGTGATTTAGAAGATGTATTTATCTGAGCTCCGATGTTTACTAATTATTTAACCTTGGGAAAATTTCTGTAATAACTTTGTGCCTCAAACTTCTCATGTGTTCAGTGTCAATATTATTATCTGCCCTGCATTTTTCCTAGACTTACTGGGAAGGTACAATGAACAAAATCTTATTTACTTTGTTTTTATATCATGCCTTGTTCCAGAAAGTTATACAGTATGAGCATTCATGTGGAAGCTCTGTGCAACTGCCCAGCTTTGTTTGTAAACATAAACCCCAGCAAGGTGAGCCTATCCTTCTCCAAGAATGGGAAGCCTGCTCTGGGGCAGCACATGTCCACCTGCTGACTGAGGACTATTTTATGGAGCACAGCTATCGGGATTGGGAGAAGTGGGAACTCTAATGCATTCATGGATCACCTTGATTTAGAAGATAAGGCTGAATAAAAGTAAATCACATGATCATAGACATTTGAAAGCAAGAAGCTGAAAACTGCACCATAGAAGAGGGAATGGAATAGCAACACCCTATAATTTATGACTAGATGGATGAGTCTTATTTTAAGGACAGAGAAACAAAATGGGCAACCCGTATGTGGGATAGAAAGTGCTGAGAGTTTTTAGGTAAAAGGGAAAAATAATTTAAAGCTGTTATGTTCAAAAGCTACATAGCTTTCTGGACATTTCTTCTCAACTGCCATGTTTTTTTTTCTTTCCTACAGATAATTTGAAGAAATATTTTGAGTTCAACAACACATGTAAAAATGTATCCTCTGGAAATAAATGATCCATTTGTATTCAAATCACTGATGTTAGTAATGTGCAGAGTAAGTGAATCACAGCGGCTAGTGGGTATTGGAAAACAATTTAGCCACAAGTATTGCAGTACAGGGAATAGATGCTAGTTTTAAAAGCACAGAAAAGGGTTTGAATCTAGCAATTAATATTTGTGTTTCATACTGGAATACTTTATTAAATACAAAATTGAATAAAATCAGGGTACATTTCTTATGTTTTTAGACTGCATGTTGAAATGCAATTACACACATAACTATATTTATGATGAAATGCATTTTGAACTAATTTAAAATTTTTACATAGAGCTAACATTAAAATTGATAAATAAAAATATAAAGCTAATACACTGAAAATCTTATATTTTGCTACTAGAAATTAAGAAAAGCTTGATTGTTAAAAAGTATGGGCTGCCCTGGCTGGTGTGGCTCAGTGGACTGAGCACTGGCTGGAAACAAAACGTCACCAGCTTTACTCAGGACACATGCCTGGGTTGCAGGCCAGGTCTGCAGTTGGAGTGCAAGGAGCAACCGATTGCTGTTTCTCTTGAACATCAATATTTCTCTTTCTCCCTTCCTCACTTCCCCTCTCTCTAAAAATAAATAAATAAAATTTTTGTTTAAAAAAACGTGTGCTTATGAGTCAAAAGACTTGGATTTAAATCCTTGATGTGCCATTAATTTCCAGTGATGGGCTCCTGTGTAAATTACTAAAACTACCCATGTCAGTTTCCCTGTTATATGAATGTCAATTAATAAGAATTGTAGGTTTGGAATACTAAATGAGATAATGTGTGGGGAACAAATACCATGGTGCCTGGTTTATTATAAAACTCAAAAGATGTTATGTATTCTTTCAGTAATATTAAATGTTGCTATTATAATTTTGATATTTCTCTTTTTGCATATTTGATTGTTACAGGGAAGACCTTTATAAGCTGAAAGAAAAATATAAACCTCATGGTAATAAATCTGTTAAAACTAAGGAATACGAATAAGTTTACTTCTCTGGTCTTTACAGAAGATGACTCACACACACACATTTTCATGAGAGATATTTATTTTATGCAAATGAAACTTGCATTTCTCTAGCATCTACTACATGCCAGGGGTCTTCTTTGGAGCTTTGTTTTTAGTAATACTGTGAGGCTGGTATTATTCCCCATTTTACAGAAAGTGATAGTGAGTCATAAATTTAGATAAGTGGGTCTCCTAGTCTGTGTAGAGGTAGGATAATTGGTAGTGGATGAGAAAATAAATTCTGAGGTCATACAACTTGGACTCACATCAGGTACAATATCATTAAAGGTTATAATATATTAAGAATGACTCTGGTATAGTAAGTACTCAATGAACCATACGTAGCTAGTATTATTACCATACCATACTATTATGCTTATAAATGATATTGTTGAAAGGAGAATATGATTCATAACTTTACCTGAAATAGCATTCCAATAAGTGCCTATTCAATGCTATTTGGTGGTCAAAGAGAATCTTCCAGCTATGGTTCATGTCCACCACGTACTGGTCAGTGTCCCGTCTTGTTCTCACCAGAATGGTTGTGAAAGATATTGAATGCTACCTATACTCCTAATCATTTGCCATCTGACAGTGTAATCAATAATGATGTGCCCTGGGGGATGTATGAGGGAGACAGAGTTGGTAGATATTTCTTTACTGCTCTTCTCTTAACACTCCCAGATGTGTAATAATAAGGCAAATACATCACATGTGTGATCAGGAAGGTCAGCATAAATGAGATCATACATGGAAAAGTGGACATTTTGCAAAAACAAATTTTAAAAATTAAAATAAAAATCTGCTATGGAATTATATTAACCAGTTACACAAAGATGGGTGGGTAATTTCTCCTTTTTTTCTGGTTGTAAAGTAAATATTTCTATAGGCCACCGAGATCATAGCAGCTATTGTCATCTATTTGACAATTAAAAAAACAAAACAAAACTATTCACACTGATGTAAAGCCTTAGCTGTGAAAGTCAACTTAAGCAAATATATTTATAACATATATAAAAACTTTGTATGTATTAATCATATCACATATATGTTTCCAATTCTCTTCTCAGTGAATTGATAATGCCACAAGGAATCTACCTTTATCAATGTGATATCAAGTTCTGACTTGGGTTGAAGGGTAGCCACTGAACTACAGAATACTCATTAACTGGGTAAAACCCTTTGACTGAAGTCTGTCTAATGGGAGGGGAAAAAAATTTATCCAAATGAAGTTAAATGTATAATGCAATTTTACAACATTCTTAAATTTGAAAGTCCCCAAATTATTACCAAACAAGTTAATGTTTTCCCTTATATTTAATAGGTCATGGTTTTATAATGATTTTATATTAATTCATCTATTTGGTGAGGAAGAGAAGTGGTCCCTTAACAGGGGTATATAGAAATGTTTTCATTTCTTGGTTATTTTAACATTATTTCTTAGTAATCTTAGTAATATAGAGTCTTCTTATTTCAATCTTTTAAACCCAAAAGTTATAAGAATTTTTAAGTTGTTAAGACAATTCTGTAGTCATACTTTAAAAAAATTAAACAGAAGAATCCCAGTATTTCACAATAGCTTATATATCTGCATATATACAAATATACAAACACATACATACAAACAATAGAAATAAATATAATTTTATTTTTTTCACACTGAAATTGTATACTATTAGAATACATTAGAAACTAAAAATACTATAAAGGCAAACTCTTGCAGGAAGACTACACTTTTCAAAAAAATGTTTTCATATACCTGGATGAATTGTATTAGCTTGCTGTTCATGTTTCTTAAGTTGATTGATACAACATAGAAATTAAAATTCTCATTTATATAAATATTTTTAATTTATAAAAATTTACACTCTTATATGAGATAGAGTAATAAAATATTTGTTACTCTGCAAAATTCTATGATTTTTTTCATATTATAGAACTGCAAATTAGAACTGCTGACTGAAGCTCTTTGGTAGTCAAGTAATTTGTTAGTAAGTAACATTCTTAAAAGAATATTCATGAGATCAAAGTACTAATTTAAACTTTGGATGAGTATGTAATCGAGTTGCATTTTTGTTATAAATAGGTTATAGGCTTTTTTAAATGTCATAAAGCATTACCAACACCATATTAAATTGGAAATCCACCTTGAGGTATCCATTCAAAAAATTTCAATTAAAGGTAAAATGAAGATGGTAATGTGTTTCAAACTGAGACAATTTGCTGATGACAATTTTAATATATTTTCAAATAAACCATCAATGAGGTTCACAGGTGGCTGAATGTCATTGGAGAATATTAGACTCACTGTTTCTCTTCATATTATTTTAAGGATTCATAGTGTCTACATCCATCTGTTTAGGTAATATGGGGGCATTCGGTGGGTTTTTTTTTTCATTTTGTCCATGATTTCCTTTGCTGTGCAAAAATGTTTTAGTTTGATGTAGTCTCATTTATTTATTTAACTTTCTTTTGTTTCCCTTGCCACAAAAGAAGTATCAGATAAAAAAATATTGTTACAAGAAATGTCTGAAATTTTACTGCCTTTGTTTTTTTCTAGGATTTTTATGGTCTGGAGTCTAACATTTAAGTCTTTATTCTTGTATAAGAAGGAGGTCTAAGTTCATTTTTTTTGCACATATCTGTCCAATTTTCCCAACATTATTTAGTGAATAGTCTATTTTTACCCCATTGTATGTTTTTGCCTACATTGTTAAGTATTGATTAACCATAAAGGCCTAATACATCTGACAAGAAGTTAATATACGGAATTTTAAAGGAACTTATACTACTCAACATCAAAAACAATCCAAATTAAAAATGAGCAAAGGACCTCAATAGATACTTCTCCAAAGAGGACATATAGATGATCAATAGACCTATGAAAAGATGCTGAATGTCACTAATCATCAGAAAAATGCAAGTTAAAGCCACAATGAGACACCACCTCACACTGGTCAGAATGGTCATCATCAATAAATCAACAAACAACAAGTGTTGGTGAGGAAGGAAATCTTATCCTTTGTGACAGCATGGATGGACCAGGAGATTATTATGCTAAGTGAAATAGCCAGTCAGCGAGAGACAAACACCATATGACTTCACTCACATATGGAACCTAATGAATAAAATTAACAAACAAAACAGAAATAGACTTATAGGTACAGAAAACAGACTGACATCTGTTAGAGGGGAGCATATGCATAAGTAAATTATGTAGTAAATTAGGAAATAATAAATGTTCTGAGAAAAAAAAAGTGATCAGGATACAAGAACTTGATAGTTCTGGGGATAAGGTTGGGTTAAGATTTTAAATGATGTGACGAAGCTAGGTCTCACAGAGAATGTGAGATGTGAGCAAAGAATTGAAAAGTTGAAAGATGTAATCAACTGAGTAGATAAAAGAAGCACATTCCAAGCAGGAGGGGGAAAAAAAGGAAACAGCCCAGATAAAGAATGTGGAAAGTCATTGGTGTGTTTTGAAGAGAGCAATCACGTAATCTAATAATTTTTTATATTTCTTTATTGATTTTACAGTGGAGAGGAAGGGGGAGATAGAGAGAGAGAAAGAGAAAGAAAAATATCAACTTGCTGTTCCACTTATCTAGCATTCATTAGTTGATTCTTGTATATGCCCTGACTGGATATTGAACATACAACCTTGGCATGTCCAGACGATGCTCTAACCAACTAAGGGACCCATGGAGTTCCCAATAATGTTTAAAAACAATTATGTGGTTTCTGGTTTGTGAATAAAATGGAGAGGGAGAAGGGTGGAGGATGCAGCCTGAGGAGCAAGTGTAGAAATCCAGGTGAGAGCTCAGCCCTCATGGTAGTTGCGGGAGTCCTGAAAGAGAAAGCCTAAATCACCTTGAGCAGTCTGATAACAGAACTCTGGACCGGAAGGCGGTGCTGCCTAGGACTCAAAAGGAGATGAGAAACATGTTAACATTTTGCAATAGAAACTAACACCCCTCAGGTTATAACACTACTATTCCACCCTGAGCTGCCTTGAACACCATGCATGACTCAGTGAAGGCACCAGTATCAATCATATATATTAAATACCATTAATACAGGTTTTTCAATTTAGTTTCCATTTTAAATTTATAATTAAATTGAACACTACAAAGAATGTATAAAACACACACACAAAACTCATTTTGAGAATGCATATATATATAAATCTATACACACACATATACACATATATATAGTATATATTTTTTCACCCTGCATCATAATGTACTCATTACACCATAATATACCTATTATCTTGCTTTTGGAGTTATTATTTTATAATTTATGTAAATAGAACTAACTGTATAGTATATAGATTTCAGGTTTTAAATTTAATTGGAATGAATTATTTTAGACATTTGTAATTTGTTTTTTAACTGATTAATATAATATTTTATATTCTATTAATATGTTTCTGTATTCTATTGAAACACTAATGCATATAATTATCACTGCTAGACTTAGTATGAGATGTTACATGTTCCATCCAATTTTCCTTCCTGGATAAGTTTTTCTTTCCTATTTCTCTCTGTTTTAAAAACATAATACCAGAAGAACGAAGGTCCAATTCCACTCACAGCTCCTAAAAGTGAGGGTTTGGGAGTGGGTGTGAAACTGGCAGAGACATTTGATGATCTCATGCAGGTCCAACGAGCCGAAGCAGAGTCTTTGATGGGCCCTTGGAGGTGGGCCAGCGTGCTGAATGAAGCAGGTGCTCCCTTTTAGGCTGGGATCGTAAGGCCAACTGCTTGGCTTGTGCCTCCCAGGTTTCTGGAGACATGTTTGATAGCACGTGCTGACTGCATTTCTGTAGGTGTCGCTAGCTAATTTCTTATTCACTTTTACTAAGATGCATACAGAGGAGGCTTCTGACACTTTATGAGATATCTGTAACTAAATACAGAAGACTGGAAAAATGATGATGAAATAGCATCACCCTGTTACTTCCTTTTACATACAAAGTCTGTTTTGATAAAGAATATAATTTCCTTTATGGTTATTTGAAATACTACCATAATATTTTATTAAGACTTTACCAATATACAAATTATTCCTCTATAAACTACATATGATTAACAATAAATATCAAACATTTTTTAATGTAGTTGACTACTTCTTAGGATACAGTCTGCCTCCATAACAATCAAACTGTTATTGAATCTGATATAGTCCACATTTCAGGTTGTATTTTTCAAGATGAGAAGTTCTGTCTGTTTATCCTTTTTACCTAGCATTTTGACAGACTTGAGATTTAAAGTTGAATCTATTGCAACACTTTCGATGATCTGACATAAATTGTTATGATATGTCATTATAATGAAACAAAAACAAGAAATGATCTTGTTAACATATGAAACATTTTATGACATGTCATCAAGTGGTTCACAAGTGGCTGAATTCAGGATAATTGCCAAAGATGAATCTACTCTACTAATAGTTAGGTTATAAATGGATCATCTATGCAGCATGACTATAGGGACGGTGTGTGGACATCAGAAAAAGTAAAATAGTTACAAATCACATATACCTAGAAATTTCTTGTTACATCAGTAACAGACAACTAAAAGAATGATATATGCTCTAAACTGATTTATTTGATATATTAATAAGTTTGCAAAAATTTCAAAAATAGACATAATTTTGAAGATGTAAAATAGGGAAAAGTAAATGCTACGGAGAGATAATGAAGCCATGTCTGTGGATTTTAAAAGAAGTTCAGCATTTTCCTGATGTGGAGCTCAAATGTGTTTTATTTCCCAAAAGTTAAAGAAAAATGATGGATCAAGTTTGCCTTCACGGTGTGCTTAATTTTAATCTTGTGTCAGAACCTCATTTCACAAACAGCAATCTCTTGTGTGTTTATAAGCACCAGGTTCTTAAAGAATCTGAACATTAAAAGGTAAAATATATTCAAGAAAGGCAATATGTTCACATCTATATGATAATTGGACTTTTGATAGTGCATTTTGTAGGGACAAATAACTTCCATGGGTAGGGGTTCCTTGCTTCTCGGTGTATTTCAAGAGTCCTTCCACTGGCTACCTGTAAATTTGTACACTTGACTTTGTTCGCTTTGGCCTAGACGTCTTAGAACTCACCTTAAATAAGGACACATATGTCAGAACTTTACCGGGAAACTTCTACTGCAATAAGAATTATCACTTGAAATCTTTCCAAAATGATAATTATGAAGAGAAAACACATAAAACTGTCTAGGTGGAAAAGTTATTGGTACTGATGCCCTTTGTCAAAGTGTGGATGCTATTTATCTGCAGACATTCACTATGGATGGCTTTTCCAGGTGGGTTCATAGATAATTTTCATTGATCATCTCTTTTAACAGAGCTCAGGAATCATCATAATGAGTAGGTCTGAGCGTATTTGCATTTCAGGTGCGGCTAGATTACTTCAACATCTTAACATCAAGATCTTTATTTTACACAAAATGTAAAATAAAATTACATTGTGAACCTTTTCTAACCTTTAAAAGAAAAACAATCCTGTATGTATTATTTGTTAAATTGGTCACTTTAGTCAAATTGTAAACATTACAAGTTTGACAAGTGATTGTATATAAAATATTTTTTAGAAAATATATTTATAAGATATTATTCCCTAGAAATTAACACCCTTTTAGAGATTGTAACAGGCAAATGAAAGTGAAATAATTATTATGAGATCGTAATTTTTTAAAAGATTTTATTCATTTACTTTCAGAGAGAGGGAGAGAAACAGTAATGTGTGGTTGCCTGTCGTGCACCCACTACTGGGGACCTGACTCATAATCCAGGCCTGTTCCTTGACTGGGAATTGAACTGGTGACTCTTTGGTTTGCAGGCCCATGCTCAATCCATTGAGCCACCCTGGCCAGGCCTGAGATGGCAATTTAAATTGCCCATGTATTTAGGATATACTTGGATCTTCTCAATAACTCTTCGAGAGTTATCTCAATTGTGACTCAGTAATCTCAATTGTGAGATTACTGATTCTCACTATCAGTAATAAAGTATGGCATATGATTAGTATAAGGATACCTATAAGGTTACTAAAATGATGTTTCATTTGGGCCCCTTATTACCTTATCATATCCACTTTATCCAAATCTGTTATCTCTTTAACCAAATATATCAAATAATCATAAAGTGTATTTAGGTAAAATGGGGGTTCTATTTGAGTATTACTTACTCATACACACACATTATATCAAGTGTATAATGTGCCTCATACACAAGTTCAGATGTTGGAATTAATAATACCTGCACAATTAATTTGGAATAGCGGTCCTTCCATAGTGGTTTCTCTCTCCTTCCCTTCCTCTCTTGATTTCTATATTTTTCTTAATGAGAAACAGTGACCTAAAGAACACATCATTAGCCAAGTCACATTTTTCTATGTTTGTTTTCTTTATAAAACTATGTAGAGAAATGTAAATATTGCATGAAAGCAAGGACATCCCAGGCTTTGTTAATGGATTCATCTAAGACATTTCTGATTCCCTTAAGCATAAACTACAGATATTTACTGTTGATGTTGGCTTCATAAAGGTTTTGTTGGGTCAGACCAGGAGACTGGAGGCCCTGCATTTAAAAGAATGTCTTGGGCCTCTTGGTCCTGAAGCTCAGTTTTTGCTGGAGATGAAGGACCAGTCCAGGCAGTGGAAACATGAACTTGGAGTCATGGAACTGCTTGACTGCTGGTGGGTTGTGACACTTGCTGGCCACGATCTCCTCCACCTTCACCATCTGGATTGAGTGGGGACAAGCATGTGCTGGCCCCCATGTCTCTGTAGCACTGGATGACAGCACCTGTGATGGTCACGTCCCAGTACTCCTGGTACATGGTGTCGGTGCCACTGTGGGAGTCGTAACACAGACAGACGCCACAGTTCTTTACCTGAAAGGGGGAGTTCTCAAACACCTGCCCACAGAAAACAATTTCCCATGAAGGTTTCTTCAGCTTCATCAGTTGGGACAAAACACAGTCCTGAGAAGCAGGACTCAGCAAAGACATGCGTAGGTGCTAAGATGCACATGCAATGCAGGGGCGGTGTGCTGGCTCCTGGGGGGTGGGCAGGCAGCCTCTTACCATCTTGTACTCTCGCATCGTGTGGATTCCTTCCTTGACATCCTCCCTGTTTTTGCCACCACCCTCAAAAGGCCTAAACTACAGCTATTTCTAAAATCACCCGTTCTGTTCTAGAATCTGATGGGCCAGCATACGACTTAGCTGATGAAATTAATATGAAATGAAAAAGTAAAAATATCTCTCCCCATGGAGATGTGTATTGTGAGCAGTTGACTACTCAGATTTCTCCTATGCAGCTATATTTTTATAGAGATAGTTTTATCTTCATAATACCTGAGGATCTCTTATAGCTGTTGCTTTCCATGAGGTGAAATTTCACAGTATCAACCTTCTTTAGAATATTTTATAAGATTTCAATTTTATCAAACATTTTTAATGAAGTAAAGGATCATTTAGTCAAAATTATTTTTTTCACTTTATTACATTTCCACTTGAATAAAAATTATTTTAAATGTTCTTAAGGACTATCAAATTTCTTTAGCCTTCTAAGAAACATTCTATACTTATTAATTTTATTATTTTTTAATTATTTATATAACTTCATAACATTCGGTAGAATGCATAACTGTAGTGTGTTCACTTGTACTTCTGTTGATGCACATACAGGTTACTTCCCAATTCATGTGATTTATCAATAATGCTGTTATAGGTGTTGGCATACCTACATTTCTGTATGTTTTTCTTTACACACTGCTGCTTTTATTTCTACAGGACAAATTGGTACAGGCAGAATTTTTTGTGCCATGTAAACTCTCTGATAGATACTGACAATGAACTTCCAAAATTACTGCAATTCATTGTGAAACCAGCAGTGTATCTGAAGGCCCTCAGTGGGCTAAAGATAGGTTATTTAATAAATGGTGTTGGGAAAATTGAACAGATACTCACAGAAAGATTAAACTAGAGTACCTTCTTATACCACATACAGGAATAAATTTAAAATGGATCAAAGACTTAAATGTTGGGCCTAAAATCATAAAAATCCTAGAAGAAAATATCAGCAGCAAAATCATGGTCAGTGTTTGTAGAAATTTTTATTGGGTATATCTTCCCAGGTAATGGAAACAGAAGGAAAAGTCAACAAATGGGTCTGCGTCAAAATAAACAGTTTTTGCACAGCAAAGGGAATCATCAACAAAATATAAAGACAACCCACAGACTGGGGGAACACATTCATAGATATATCTGATAAGGGTTTAATATCCAAAATTTATAAATACTTATAAAACTCAACACACACACACACACACACACACACACACACAACAAACAACCAAACAACCGAATTAAAAAATAGGCAAAGGACCTGAATAGACATTTCTCCAAGAACGACGTACAGATGGCCAAGCAATATATGAAACGATGATCAGCAATACTAATCATCAGAGAGATGCAAATTAAAACCCCAATGAGATACTATTTCACACCTGTTGGAATGGCCATCATCAATAAATCAACAAACAACAAGTGCTGACAAGGGTGTGGAGAAAGAGGGACTTCTTTGCACTGTTGGTGGGAATGCAGACTGGTGCAGCCACTGTGGACAGCAATATGGAGATACAACAAAAAATTAAAAATGGATCTGACTTTTGACCCTGTGACCCCCAATTCTATAGCTGTTGAGCCTGTTACAATAAAAAAGGCAGAGCAGTTGCAATAGCTGATGTATGATGTACATCAACAAATGTGAGACAGGATTATGATTCAGTATTTTTCACCTGGGCTTACTGATATTTATAAAAAAATAAAAATTATAGTTTTGAGAATAAGGAACTAAAACAGAAGTTGCAAAATTTTTCTTGTATGGCCAATTAGTACATAGTTTAAAATTTGCATGACACATTGGACCCGTGTCACACATTCTTTGTTTTATTTTACAACCCTCTCAAAATGTAGACTGTTTTCAGTTTCAGGGTAGTGGAAAAACAAACTGCAGGTCATATAGAGCCATAGTTTTTCTAACTCTTCCTTAGGTAAAGCCTCAGGTCTTGAAAACCACCTTGAGTCAAGGGCCTGATTTACACTGGGTCTCAGAAACTCTACCTGACACTGCTCTGTACTGGGAGATAACTATAGGCTTAGAAAAACAGTCAAACAGAACAAAAAAACACACAGAAAATTAAAAACCAGAGAAAACAAAACAATGAAAACCTAGCTGTTAATGTTTGACAGTTTTATTTTCTCTGGCATCAAAAATCGGTGGTATGTTTGAGCCAACTCCAACAAAACCCCCGTAGGAAACTGTCAAAGTTTCAGTTTTCTAAGCCAGTTAGTTATTCTGGGGATATTTTTATCGCAACAACTGACAAACACTACAAATCAGGATTTTCTTCTTCTAAAGACATGCTTGTGAAGCATTTGCCAGCACACTACTAAAATACTCTTACCATGAGTGACTTTAAGCTGAATGACGTCATGAATGAATGACATCATTGAATGTGGTGTTGGGAACTAAGCAGTGTAGCATGTCGTTGTATAGCTCACACCAGGCATTAACAACATAATAGGACCTATGACAATAACAAATTAGGAAGTGGTAAGTTTTAAGTATTTATTGCCTGTGTTTTCAAAGTAATTTATTTAATTGTAGTTTGTATAATTTAATTTCTATCAATGTTTAATGATTGGCTCCCAAAAGTCCTGAAAACTTAGCAGAGTGGGTTCTAGAGAATTGGCATGCACCGCTCGAGCCACCACTTGAAGTTTTGCATCTATAGAGAGGATAGACCAGCTCTTTTTACAAATGGCCATGTCAGGACTGGGGAACAGGCAGAGTTGTTTGAGACCTCAGGTTCAAATTTCTGACAAAATAAAGCATAGCATGCCTTTAGTAGCATGAAAACAACAAGAGGGAACACTTGGGAGTAGCCACAGAGAAGAGTGAACAATTAGAAAAAAAGAGGAGCATTTTCCTGATTAATAATTGGATTGGAACAGGATTGAGGAAAGGGGGTTGGGTAAGGGATTCTAAAGATTTTTATTTGTGCAGTTGGGGGAAGCAGTCAGCAATATTACAACGTAAGGCTAGTATGAATTCATTGCCATCACAAGCTCTACAGGCCTATACATATTTGGGTTTTATCTGAAGGACATAGTAGTTTATACAGCTCTTTTCCTTAACATAATTTTTCTTCCTATTTGTTAGTGAAAATACAGTTCAGAAAGGCTACATGACCTGTGCGTGACAAGAAAGTTGTATTTTATGGAAAAAACAATTTTCTGCCAACTCTTTTCACTAGTTTTCTTTGAATTTATTTTGCCTATGACAAATTTAAGCTGATGTTATTGCAGTCTCTCAGGACAATTCCAGTGTTTTGCTTTTGATTTTTTTCTGTGGTGTCCTGAATAAAACCTTGCAGCAAAATTCCTTAATGAAACTGGATGCAATCTAACAAAGATGACTACAATAGAGCAGTTCAGAAAGCAAAGATATTTCTGCAGGCGCCATGCTGAATGCAATCAGATTATTGCCACTGTCCGATTTTATTTGATAAGGGAAAAAGCTACAGCAATGCCCTGCAGTAGCAAGCAGCTGAAATAGTGACATCTAAAGGCTCCTACTGCTTGATAAATTTTTCTATTAGAAGCAGGCACGGATATCTACTAAATTCAAGTCTTTTATTCTGGAAAATTGGGAATTGGACAGTGGCTGGGATATGGAAACATATATTAGAAACATAATTAATTATGTATATCAGAAATTTATAACTCTATGATATATAGTAATTAAAAAAAAACAAAGAACTTCCAGAAACAGACATTCACCATCCTTTAATGGCTGATTTTAGTACGGAGCATTGCTCTTTGCAGGAAATCCTCTGTCAAATTAATTCACTTGTCTGCCCAAATATGCTTTATTCAGCTCCATTAAAAATGGTGAGAACATTGGTTGGTTAATGTATATTCCTCCTTTGGAAGAAGACCATTATCAGATATCAGGGATGGCATTATTTATAAATAATTCTATCTTATGTAATGACAGAAACAGTAACCAAAATTTTTTGGAAAATCAAAAAACTTCAATATATAGGCTTATTTTCCCATTTTGAAAGAATATCAGTTATGTATATCTTATCTTGACTCTAATTAAGCAAACTTCCTTCTCAATCTTCTTACTACACATAATACATAGTAATGTTTGTGTCCATGGACCGCACATAAATGTTCTTTGGTTGATCCCTTCCTCACTTCTCATCCACTCCCCCTGTCCCACCCCATCTGCCAGCAGTCAGTCTGGTGAATGTGGACACAGGGAGAAAAACATTGGGACAACTATAATAGCACCAATAACTAAATAAATACGCAAGCAAAATGAAATAAAAATGAGCTACTGGGAAATGTGTGTGTGTGTGTAATGTTCATTTATAATTTCTGTTCTATAAATAAATATGCTATATAGTAATATTTTATCAGAAATTCCCTTATTTCTTGTCCCAGTTCCTTAATAATTATTTGTGTCACTTTTTTTTTACTTCAAATACATTCTGAAAAGATAAGACTTGTAGAGATAAAAATAAGATAGTTGATACTTTAGAAAATGTTGATCTGTAATATTTTTAGATGCTTCTAAGAGTGTAAGGAAATGCAGATTGTTCAGCTCTTATAAAAATTGTATTAGCACTTGCATTTTAATCTCTAATGATGTTAAAATGCTGGCTTTTATGTGAAATTACTTAATCTATATAAAATTTGTTTAACTGATGAGCCAAGCATACAGAAACTTTTAGTGTATTAAAATTCTGTACATTTTAATCTCTTGTGCACAATTGGAAAATTATGGTAGAAAATAATGTATTCCTAAATAACCAAGCCATATTTTAAGTGACCTGAAGGGGCAGACTGTGTAAATCTTATGAGCAATCTTTATATTTGATGACTGTGTCTTTTGCAATTATATAGATTAACCCTGGAAATTGGGTATTGGATATTGTGCAGTGGCTGTGGCTTGGAAAACTGACAGTAGGAGTTTTTAGGCATTTTTGTTTATGTTCATTAGAAAAAGCACTTATTTCAATGCAAACATCTTGAGTTCAAAATTACTCAAGCTTTAGAAAGTGCTTCATTTTTAGCATCATTTTCAGATAACACACAGAGCTAAAAATGTATGGTTTTAATTATAAAATATAAGTATAATAAAATTAAATGCATTATTTTCAATGTTCTTTACAGTGTTTGTCCTAATGAAATTTAGATGCCAAGTAGACACTCTTAAGTCCCTGATAGATGATGCATTTATTTTACTATTCTTAGAAACAAAGGTCCAGCTGTAATAAAGTATATGACATGAGAGCATTAAGTATGCTAATACTGCTGCATCTTCTGGTTGTATTTAACTTCATTTATGTGAACAGTTTTCTTAACACCTAAATGATTTACAGACTTATTTTAGGAAAAAAAATTATGTCTATGTAAAACATTCTATTTTTATTTTCATCTTAGAGTCATAATAAAGTTATGGCTCTCAGAAATATTAAGTAATTGATTACAAAGATTCAAATACTGTTGCAGATAAATAAGTTGAGAAAATGAATTATTTTTCCCATGTCAGTAAACACTGATAAAGTAGCTTTGTGAGGATCTTTTCATTTGGAAATTTACTATGCCAGAAAGGGAGCAAGTATAATATTTTTCCTCTTTTATGGTTCTCAATATCTAGCTATTTTTATAAAACTTAATTTTTTTCTGAAGGAGTCATCTTATTTTTCTCAATAGCCTCTGATATTTTGAACTATGTAGTGAGCTTTTTCCCTATTACTCTTGTGTGTTTTTGAGAGGCCCAAAGCATGGGACTCTTATTAAAACCCTATATTGTGTGTGGAGACAGTGAGTGGAGGAAGGCACAGCAGGGGGCACAGGGCAGGCTCAGCACAGGATCTGCCCATGTGGTTGATGTAAGTAAAATTCTCTAAGCAGGGTCATGATCAAAAGATTCAATGCAATAGAGGAGTATGGGACTACATTGTATTAAGCACAATGGGTTCAGCCTAGCAGGGTAATTTTGCTCAGAATGATACTGGTTGATAGATTAGAGCCATCAAGCAAAGCTTATAGGAGGAAGAAGTATGATTAAAAGATGATCCCTGAATGGCAAGTATTTGTACAGGGGTAGGTGAGTGGGAGGATTTCCTGTATGTGACATCAGTAATTGATTAATAAACAATTATGAACTCAAAGTACTTCCTGAGTTCAAACTTACTCTAGCTTTAAGAAATGCTGTTATTTAAAGTTCTATATCTTTACTATAGTCTTTCAAAGAGCCCATGGAGCTTAAAAGTCTATGGTTTTAGTAGCATAAAAAAATGACTAACTTGAGTATTAAGAAATTTTATTAAAGCAATGAAGTGTGTGAACTGTTCCCATGTTTGAAAACTGGGACTCGAATAGACACTCAAAAATGAAAAGCTTCATTCATTGAAGAATCATATCACCTGCTTGAAAAAGAATCCTAGAAGTTTACAATAGGGGCTTTAGAGTGCATTTAAGAAAACCCTTTTGTATAACTTTTATATAGTTTACAGGCATGGAAACTGAACCTATAAAGATTACAGACCTCCATTTCCTATAATCATCATGAATGTATCATATACAAAGTCTTCAACATGTGCAGCAGCCCAGGGATGTGCTTTGGAGCATCGGCTCAGGAACTACAATGCCTGGATTGGATTCTGTTATAGCAAGATTTCCTTTTGTTTTTTGAGCATTTTTATAATAGTTGCTTTGCGGACATTTTCTGCTAAGTCCACCACCTGGGCCCCTTCATAGGCAGTTTGTGCTACTGCTTTTATTTTTCTCTGTGCCATACTTTCCTTTTTCTTTGCATTTCTCGTCCTTTTTTTTTTTTTTAAATTGGACATTTTAGGTAATAAGTTGTAGCAACTCTAGATCCTGATTCCCCCTTGGGACTTCATGTTGTTGTCTATTACTTCACAGGGCTATTTCAATGAAGCCCAAACCCACTTGCCCTGCAGTCTATAGTCTCTGCTGCCCAGAGCACCGCCTCAGGGAAAAAGGCACTCTAGGTAGGTGACCATGGTTTTAGCAGGGCTTCCTTTGTCTTTCTGTGATTTTTCTGTTAATATATCTGGTGTCACACCAGCTGTTAGTTTTAATTAACTGTCAGCTAATTGCTCTTCTCTTTGCTTTCAACAACGACCTAGGGCATAAATTATTTCACAGTTTATCCAATTTAATTTGGTCCCTGTTTCAGGGGGGTCTTGAAGCAACTTTTCCAGGTTTTCTCTGACTCCAAGAGAACTGTTATTAGTTATATTTCTCCTAGTGCATTCCAGCAAACTAAAGCTCCTAGTGTTCAGTTTGTTGCTTTCTTGGAGCTACCAGTCTGCTCTTACATTACTACCATAATCTCCATTGTCCTCAAAAATTCCCGTAAGTGTGAGCTTCCCTATATTCTGTTAGGAATAAAGCCAGTTCTCTTGGAGAGAACTTCAGAGGTCCTTCTCTTTATGATCAAGCTTTCCGTTTGGGAATTACCTCTGTATCACTGCTTTTGAGCTGAGGATGGAAACGGTTAACACTTTTGCCTAACAATGCTAATCCTACTTTTTGAGCAGGGCACCAGCTGGGAGAAATATCCTCTGGCCTATTTGGCTTCCCTGTCTGCCCCTGAAATTTTCACTCTATGAATGAGCTGGAGCAAGGGCAATCAGGACCTCAATGTTCTTAACCTGCTTCGCCTGGGTTATAGTTTTTGCTCTACCAGTGTGGGTTGGATGGAAGAACAGAGCCCCAGATATAGACATTCTTGCTGAAATCCAGCTTCTGCCATATGGAACTTAAGGGGATGAGAAGTTCTGGTGTCCTATTTCTACCTGGGAGACAGCATAGCCCTTGACTGGGAGCAGGAGTCATGTGGGTAATAGAAACCCTGTTTCCTTGGTTCTGCTTACTCAGAGTAGAACTTCCGTCATTCTGAGCTGGGGTGGTGTGTAGTGAGTGAGTCATGGTTCCAATGACACAGATTTTTTGTTACTGGGATGCAGCAGATTATTTTAAATAATTTTTTTTCATTTATTATATGACTTTAGAAGAATTTCTGAAAAACTTTAATTAAAAACAATCCAGGAGGGGTTAGGGTATAAGAGGGATAAGGGTAATAGAAAAACCCAATAAAAATAAATAAATAAAAATAATTTTTACTAATTGATTTTCTGAGGTGAGGATATTTAGAGCTTTTCATGCTACCCTTCTTAAAATCACTTTTTATTTTTTCTCTTTGTTTTTCAAATAAATGAATTTTGCACATATATTAAACATATGAATGTAACTTCTCAACCCTTGTATGTACATTAGAAATTAAAATTTAAATTAACTCAGAAAAATATATAATTTTAGGTGAAGAATAACTAGAAATTTGATAATGGAAATATAAACACAATTTTAGAAAATAAAAAATGAAGTTCTAAGTAAAAGCAATAAAGAAGATAAATTTAACGATAATAGAGATATAAACCCTTACATTTAACTGTCATGTGAAAAATATGTTTAATGTAGTCAATACAAAACAAACAATCTTCACATTACCAATCCAAATAAAAAATAACATAGAGACAGTCAGGAATACACAGTGATTAAGTTCTCAAAGAATATTTGGCCTGTGTTTCTATATTTTAGTTTTAATTCTGTGTTCGTTACATACTTCCTCTTCTATGAGGCCTCCAGTTGCTGGAGAAAAGGAAGTCCTGGCTGATGTGGCCCAGTGGATTCAGTTGCAGGCCTGTGAACCAAAGGGTCACTGGTTCAATCCCCAGACCAGGTACATGCCTGAGTTCTGGACCAGGTGCCAAGTACGGGGCACTTGACAGACAACCACACATTGATGTCTCTCTTTCTCTCTTTTTCTCCCTCCCTTCCCTCTCTAAAAAACAAATAGATAAAATCTTTTTTAAAAAAGTAAGTTAAATTAGATGACTAGGAGTTCAGATTGAATATGATGATCTGAGATTCTATTAATCCTATTGTTCTAGAAGTGGTTTTCTAGACTGGTAATAGTTTAAATGAATTAAAAATATATTCATTTAAAAGAGAATTAATAAAGAACATCTACCTAGAAGACCAAAATTATGCAGTAAGCAAGATGTGTTCCCAGAGAAATGTTTGTCTGGAGTCCATCTGCAGACTGTTTTATGAGGCATTGGTAAAAGAAGACATTAAAAACTGTCATAGAATATTATATTACATACGTACTATTTTGAGAAATATTTTATTCGACTGATATATCCTTATTAATTCAAAATGCATTTTCTTAATACTTGCCTTGTATAAGTTTAATGTTCTTATTTTCTATGACCTACCAAATTCACCTTGTGCATATTATAATGCAGTCTTTTTTCTGTGTTCTCTATTATCTTCAACTGAAAATGTTAATTGTTTTCTGTACAAAACAAGATCAATATTTTAATTTCTCATAGCCCCTTGAATAGAATATATTGATCAATCAGCCAATCAATTTATATGTTCTGTACATTACTTTTAGTGTTTTCTCACTATATGTTACAAATAGTGGATTACTTTTCTCATTGGCAGCATATGCCGTTTTGCTCTTATATTTATTAGATCAATCCTCAAGACAACTTTTTCTTTGGTAACATGTATATATTTGGGGATTTTCTCAACTCTAGACACTATATATGACTGTAATATAACCCAATGAATTTATTTCAGCAATTGAGTGTAAATGATCAATAAAAGGTCTATTTTAAAAAATATTTACATTGATAGTCTAATCCTACTTAGTCACTTACTTGCAATGATATATTTTTCATCAAAGTGCTTTAAAATAAAAATAACAAGTATATTTATAAACCTACTATATTATAATACCTACTGTCTTATTGAATGCTTAATGTGTACCAAATGCATGCAAAAACACTTTATAAATATTAACCAAATAATTTTCACAGCAACTTTATAAATTATTATATTTTTCAAAAATATCCCTTGAGCCCTTCCAGTTGTGGCTCAGTTGGTTGGACATCATCCCACAAAGTGGAAGGTCATCGGTTCAATTCCTGGTGAGGACATGTGCCTGGGTTGCGGATCCCATCGTCAGTCTGAACAATTCAAGAAGCAACCAACTGAGGTTTCTCTCCCACATCAATGTTTCTCTCCTTCACTTCTCCCCTCGTTCCTTCTCTCTAAAAATAAATAAATACAATGTTTTTTAAAAATATCCTTTGAGTTATAGAAGGCTTATATAAATTAAAAGGCAGTTAGTATAAGATGATGACAGTGAATTCAAAATATTAACAATGACATTTTATCATAATTTGAGAAAGACTCAAATAATGATCAGTGAAATTCTTTATTGGAAGACAAAATATTTTTGGCATTGCCAAGCCTGTATTTTAAAAAGCAGATTTAAACTTTTAAAAGAGTTTTCTTGGAATCTCTAAATTGAGAATGTAAAGAAAGGATCTTTAAAAAATATGAGAATACCTTGAATAATTAACAGGAAGAATAATCCAAGGAGAAGCCTGGTAACTGCATGAGGATTGCAGTTCCATTGTAGCAAGAGATTTCTATGGGTTAGGTACCTCACATATATGTCTTCATTGGATCTTCATAACTAAATAACTAGATATTTGACTTCAAATTCTGTGGGAATTCCTATTTTCCCTGTTGAAGCAGGAGGTTTATTTTGCAGTTGAATACTTGAAGTGTTCTCTATGTCAATGTGATGCCATAAATTAGGACCCAAGAAAATAAAACAATGGATGACACAGTCTGTGACATGTGTCCCAACTGTTGGGCATCTTGAGGATATGGGAAGCAACCTTGAGTGAGGCCATAAAATCTGCTTCTTTACCCTGAAATCTATGCCTCATCTCTTGTTCATTGTGTGTTAGAATTTTCTTTGACTCTTTGTTGACTGACCCTCACATTAAAACTTGAGACATAAATAAATGAGATTCAGTAATCTACCCAACTTCTAAAGCAGCTAGGTAAACTGACCTATTTATTATAAGGCCATTTTAAGGTAATTTCAGAAGATCCTATATCATCTCCTGCCTGGTTAATTCTAACGTTGACTGTTCAACAAATCATAGAGGTTTCTGACAGGAATAAAAATGTTCCTGAGAAATGAAGGCAGAATGCTTGTTAGATTAACTCATACGGAATTGTGTATATTTATTAATGTAAAGAAAAATTGGAGAAAAAAACCCACAAAGACCCAAACTGATAATAGTCATAAAAGCATAAATCTATAATTTAAATAAAAAGAAATTTCATGTGTTTGATATGCAAAGGTAAAAAGGACATTCAAATATAATAAACATGTAAAATTTAAAATTTGGCTTATTAAATAAGAAAACAAATTTGTTTCAGGGTTCTTAGAATATAATCCTAGCAGTGGAATTGCTGAATCAAAAAGCAGATCCATTTTTAGTTTTCTGAGAAAATTCCATACTGTTTTCCACAGTGGTTGTACCAGTCTGCATTCCCAACAGTGCACTAGGGTTCCCTTTTCTCCACCTCTCCAACACTGGTTGTTTGTTGCTTTGTTTATGATGGCCATTCTGACTGGTGTGAAGTGGTATCTCATTGTGGTTTTAATTTGCATCTCTCTGATAGCTAACAATACTGAACATCTCTTTACATGTCTCTGGATCCTCTGTATGTCCTTCTTGGAGAAGTGTCTGTCCAAGTCCTTTGCCCATTTTTTAATTGGGTTGCTTGTCTTCTTAGAGTGGAGTCCTGTGAGTTCTTTATATATTTTGGAGATTAAACCCTTGTCTGAGGTATCATTGGCAAATATGTTTTCCCATATGGTTGGTTTTCTTTTTATTTTGATACTGTTTTCTTTAGCTGTGCAGAGCTTTTTGTTTTGATGAGATCCCATTTGTTTACTCCTTCTTTTATGTCCCTTGCTCTAGGGAATATATCAGTCCAAAAGAACCTATGCACCCCAATGTTCATAGCAGCACAATTTACAATAGCTAAGTTGCTGGAAGCAACCTAGGTGCCTATCAGTAAATAGACAGATCAAAAAACTATGGTACATTTGCACAATGGAATTCTATGCAGAAGAAAGAAAGAAGAAGCTCCTACCCTTTGCGACAACATGGATGGAACTGGAAAGCATTATGAAGCAAAATAAGCCAGGTGATGAAAGACAAATACTGTATGATTTCACCTTTAACAGGAACCTAATCAACAAAACAAAGAAACAAGCAAAATATAACCAAAGACACTGAAATAGAAAACAGGCTGACAGTGACCAGAGGGGAGAGGGGAGGGAATTTTAGGGGAGAAGGGGAAGGGTTTACAGGAACAAGTATAAAGAGGACAGACAGATGGACAATAACAAAGTGGGTATGGAAATGGGAGGGAGGTGTAGAGCACTGGGAGGTTGGGCTGGGGTGGGGGTAAAAGGCAGAAAACTGTACTTGAACAACAATTAAAATAAAAAAATAAATTTGGAAAGTGGTACATGAGAGGAAAATTAGAGTACATTTTAGTGGCAGTAAGGATGGGTGTAAAGTTCCTAGAAATAATTTAATAACACAAGTCAGAAATCATTGAAGGACTTATAATATTTAAACTGATATTCTAATTTTGATATTTTATATTTAGAAAAGTATAAGGATGGAATTATAATATCCAAAAATGTTCATCCTAAAATTTCTGTAGTCCACATATTAGCAAATAGCTATTGAGCATTTACTGCATGCCAGACACTGTGCTAAGGTGGTACATATATTATTTAATTCCATGTGCAACTGTGACAGCTGGACTTGAATCCAAGGTAATGTCTGTCACTAAAATCTATGCTTGACAACTTTTTAACAACTGTTCTATTTTCTCTTTGTGATGACCAAGCCTGATGTGAGAAATGATAGGGTGTGTAGAAAAACCATTGTGATGGCCACCTACCTGCTTGTAGAGTTTTGTCTCACTATTTTTTTAAAGAGTACAATAACTAATGGGAGAATAACAAAGGGAAGAGAGTTGCCTTTTGTCTTTGAAAGTTTCTAAATACCAGTATTGACAGAAGAGAACAATGTGGGGTCAAATCAATGTCTCTTACTGACCAGTAACTGTGGATATGAGTCCAAGTTTTCTCATTTTTTTTTAGATAAGTGAGATAATTCCACACACATCATGGTACCAAAAGGGCAATAGAGCATGCACTCAAAAGACTGAACAGAGTCTCAATAAGGCAAGGATTCAAGGATGATGAGAACGAGGGAGAAGAGGAAGAAAAAATCCTGTGTGAACATTCCTGAGTTAGCAATTTTGTTACTTAATAAGCACTACAATATATCAATCTTCTCAAGGCAGTTCTAAAATCCAGAATGTAGTAATTAAAATAAAATAGGGCTTACTTAAAACTATTGATATCATCAAGATAACAGACTTTCAAAATAATTTTATTTTGTTTACTGTAACTTAAAAAGCTGATTTAATTTTAACTAAAATACAATTTGAAGTGTCAATTGACATAAGCATGTATAAAATGGTTGGCATTTGATTGATGAAGTTTATCTCCATTTAGTGTAATGCCATTAGCAAATGTCATTTCATGTATTATCTTTAGCACTTCATAGAGAAACATTGAATTTACTATTTGAATACAAATATACAGATCTTCATTTCCATTGTGTAAACAGGCCACTGCTTTTTTATCCACTCACCTACTGATGGGCATTTGGGCTGTTTCCAGATCTTGGCTATTGTAAATAACGCTCCTATGAACATAGGGGTGCATTATTTTTTTGTATTGATGTCTCAGGATTTTTAGGATATATTACCAGAAATGAAATTGCTGGGTCAAAAGGCAGTTCCATTTTTTTAATGTTTTGAGGAAGCCCCACACTGCCTTCCACAGTGGCTGCACCAGTCTGCATCCCACTGTCACACCTTCTTTCCCCGACACCCTCACCAGTGCTTGCTGTTTCCTGACTCAGTTATGGTGGTCATCCTGGCAGCTGTAAATGGATATTTCATTGTGGTTTTAATGTTCATCTCTCTGATGATTAGTGACATTAAGCTTTTTTTTTTCATATGTCTATTGGCAAACACGCAAGTTGCGCTAAAAAAATGCTCTCATATTGTGTAGTCTCCGGGTTACATCTTGGCACTGTTGTCTTTTGAAAAACACCTTAATAGTTGATTAACCAGAACATTTACAGAGGAGATTGACTAGGAGCACGACAGGCTGTGAAATCACATTGGACTCATCTCTATTCATCACCTGATACCTTAAACTGGATATGAAAAGCTCGATCAAGGAATATTATTATGTTACTTAAATATTTGAAGGCTTGATTAGTGGAAAAAGGATATACACATTCTTTGTGTCTATATAACAATGGTTTAAAACTAAGTGGGAGAAATTATAAAATAGTAGAATTAAATATCTTTTCTTGTTTTTCTTTTTTTCTTTTTCTGTTTAAAGACTAAGAGAAGAAAAGAAAAGCCCTGGCTGGTGTAGCTCAGAGGATGGAGTGCTGGCTGTGAACCAAAGGCTCACAGGTTCCATTTCCAGTCAGGGCACATGCCTGGTTTGCGGGCCAGGTCTCCAATGAGCAACGTGAGAGGCAGCCGCACATCGATATTTCTATCCCCGTCTTTCTCTTTTTCCTCCCTCTCTCTAAAAATAAATGAATAAAATCTTTAAAACAAAAAGAAAAGAAAATGCACAGAATTTAAAATAAATGTAGGGTGATAGAATAAATTTTATTTTTCTCAAAATATTATTTTCTCTTATTGTAACAATGAAATACAAGATACACTGAGTTTAGGTTCATCTGTCTTAAAATTAAGCTATAAAAATAAATGGGTTAATATATTTTATTTGCATTGATACATTCATTAATAATACTTAACAGGAGTTTAATATTGCCTTGTATTAAAGAATTACTGTAATAGAAAGGACATTTCAATAATCAGGGAACTCAAGTGTGGAAAATACTGGCTTACAAACGTTACAATTCCTACAACTAAAATGTTCAAACAGAGTCAGAAGAGCCATTCATGGATAAGCTTGTGAAGAGATTTCTGTACAAAGCAAGTGCTTCATCTAAGGAGCCTTCAGGATTACGTTTTACGGGTATGCGGTGCTCACTGTCATTCCCCTTTTACCATCCCTGTACTTGTCACTGCACTGTGTGTCTCCGTGCTTGACCCCCCAACTATACCCAGAAACTCCTTCTATGTATTGGATAAGAAATCAAATGTTGCTTGGTATATATGTTATTGTCTACTGTAAAGAGGTTACCCTACACAAAATGTAAAAGATTACTTTTTGCTATAAAAAACTCTCAAGTTTTTTGCATTGTCTAAACACACACAGGAAACAGTCCTGCAATAAGATACACAAAACAGAACAAAACAAAACAAAGCAAAACTCCCCTGAAAATTTAACCATAGTTCAGTAAAACAAAATTATCTAAAGCTTACAGAGAATTGGATTTAGAAAGGAAAGGCTGTTTCTTGTAATAATGCTACATCAATGTTATTGTCTTTTTATTTTAATACATTTCAAATTATATCTGATATACAGAAGGAACTACTTATAGATAATCCCCCTTTTATTGTTTGACTGAAGTTTAAATTGAAGCTAGTTTCCCCCCTTACTTTATACTTAGAAAAGTTCCAAATCATCTGTGGAGAAGTAAAAATAAAATTGTAAATAGCTTATCTTCATTTGACTTGCAAAGAATGTCCTTTTATCTTCAAAAGTGCTAGTATTCCACGACCTCCTGCTTATCTACTCAGAAGGAGTTCCTTGGGGCAGTATTAAAATCTGAAATTAAAGATAGTTTTCTAGTTTCACAGAAGCTTATGGCAAAATATTCTGTTTGTATCAGAATTTGTAATATTGTTTCAAATGCTCCCCAGGAAACCACAATGTGGAGAAACAATACATTATCTAGAAAGTGAACATTGTATAAAATATTGTACACTTTGAAGGTGAAAGATACATACAATGAAGTACAGATTAATTAAATAGATAACACACTTCAAGCTTCAAATTTGCTTTTTAAATTTTTTAATTATGTTTTAATTGAATGGATTGGGGTGATATTGGTTAATAAAATTAGAGGTTTCAGATATACAGTTCTATAAGGCATCATCTATATATTGTATAGTGCTTTTATCACACCAGATCCAGTCTCCTTCTATCACCATTTATCCCCACCCCGTTCCTTCTAAACCTCCACCCACCCTTCTGTTCTTCTCGTTATCGCCATACTGTTGTCTGTGTTAAGGAGTTTTATTTTTATTTGCTTAATCTTTTCACATTTTTCACTCAGTCCCCAGCCTCCTTCTAC
The DNA here is from genome assembly GCA_004024845.1 of Tonatia bakeri. Classification (NCBI taxonomy): domain Eukaryota; kingdom Metazoa; phylum Chordata; class Mammalia; order Chiroptera; family Phyllostomidae; genus Tonatia; species Tonatia bakeri. The sequence goes on from PVIA01001838.1 coordinate 102,209, forward strand.
TCTGACAGATGTCAGTCTGTTCTCAGTGTCTATGTCTGTTTCTATTTTGTTGTTAGTTTATTTTGTTCATTAGATTCCACATGTAAAGTGAAATCATATGTTACTTGTCTTTCTCTGACTAGCTTATTTCACTTACTGTGATACTCTGCAGGTCCATCCATGCTGTCACAAAAAGGCAAAATTTCTTTCATCTATCCAGGTAATATTCTGTTGTGTTAATGTAGCAAAGCTTTGTGATCCACTCACCTACGGATGGGCACTTGGGCTGCTTTTAAGTCTTGGCTATTGTAAATAACACTGCAGTAAAAATAAGGGTGCGTATGTTCTTTAAATTAATGCTTCAGGTTTCTTTGGATGAATCCCCAGAAGTAAAATCACTGGTAATAGAGAAGTTTCATTTTTAATTTTTTAAGGTAATGCCACACTGCTTTCTACAATGCCTGCACCAATCTGCATTCCCTTCAATAGTGAAAAAAGTTTCCCCTTTCTCCACATCCTCACCAACACTTGTTTTTTGTTGACTTATTAATGATAGCCATTCTGACAGGCGTGACGTGGTATCTCATTGTGGTTTTAATTTTCACTTCTGTAAGGATTAGTGACATTGAGCATCTTTTCATAAGTCTATTGGCCATCTATATGTCCTCTTTGGAGAAGTATCTATTCAGGTCCTTTGCCCATTCCTCATTAGATTGATTTTTTGTTGTTGAATTTTTTAAGTTCCTTGTACATTTTGGGGGTTAAGTCCTTATCAGATGTTCTCCCATTCAGTGGGTTGTTTTTTCACTTTGTTGATGGTTTACTTTGCTGTGCAAAATCTTTTCAATTTGATGTAATCTTGTTTGTATATTTTCTATTTTGTTTCTTTTGCCAGAGGCAATGTATCATAAAAATAATGCAAAACAAATGTCACAGATATACTGCCTATATTTTATTCTATATTTTTATACATTTGAGTCTAACATTTAGGTATTCAACTCATTTTAAAATTATTCTTGTGTGTGGCATAAAAAAGTGATCTGGTGTCATTTTTCGCATGTATCTGTCCAATTTTCCAACACCATTTATTAAATAGAATATCTTTATCCCATTGTAAGTTTTTGCCATCTTTTTTGAATATTGATTGAATATTAATTGATTATAAATGGAAACATTTGCTAACCTGTTCCTGGGTCCTGTGCTGTTAAAGGCTGGTCACGGAGTGCAACTTGGTCCTTCCCTTTTACAACCAAGCTCAGCGGAGGCATCCACAAGCTGTGGATTGCTTTCAGCCTCAGACGGGTTGCCAAGGGCTTGGCATGAACAATGTCTGATGTTGGCGTACACCATTTCTCCAAAGAGGTCTAGAACCAACATACCAAGTGACCATCTTTAGCCGACATCAGGGCGAGATCAAACAGAGTCACAAACAGCAAATCCTAAGGGACGCAGCAGCAGGCACTAAACGCAGTGGAGGCAATCCATGCTTTTTTATTTATTCCTTTCCTTTTTCCTTTCATCTTTCTTTTTCTTTTCCTTTTAATTTTTTCTTTCTAATTTTCTCACTCTTTTTTTCTGATTTACTTTCATATAATATCTTTGTTTTTGTTTCTATGTATTAGATTAATTTGCTATGACTCCCAGTCTCAGTGGGGTGGCCTTACACAGTAGGTGTCCTGTGGGACTCAGTGGTGAGTTTTCCTCGGTCACCTGCACTGGGTGTTCAAGGAATGTCTCTCGTGTGGTTCATGTGGGTCTTCTTGCAGTAACCTTCACTGCTGTCCCATTTGTGAGTGAGACTGACTTTTGGGCTTTCTGATGGTGAGGCTCTGCCTCAGCCACAGTGTGTGGCCTGCTGCCCAGTAGCTGACCACCCAAAGCAGAATCTGTCTTAATGGGGTTTGGTGCCTGTTGCGATCTTCCTTTGGATATGCTGTTTGTGAAGTTTATTGGATCCTGCTTGGATGTTGTCTGAATTTGGCAACTGGGTGTTTTGGTTTGGGGTCTTTTGGGAGAGGCTTTGGTACAGATCAATGACAGAGGCTGTCTGTACCTGGCCCTCGGCAACCTGTTTGAAGATAAAAGCTATCCACAGTTTGTGGTTGCTTTTGCTTGGATACACATAAGAAGGACCAAAGCTGGACTCCAAGCTTGACTTTTATAAGCACTGGGCTTGGGGGCATGTCAGCAAAAATCTCAATGCACCATGAGATCCATCTTCAGCTTCCTTCACCTGGTGGCTTACTGTTAGGCTCATATGCTCAAGGAGCTTCTGGCTGAGTCAGGAGGATGAAGCTAGTGGATCTCTTGTGAGGGGGAGATACCAGTCAGATTTCAGGGGAAATTGGTTGTTGTGGTCTTTGCTTCCAAGCTAAATGACTGAGTCAGTCTTGGATTTTTCTTATGCCTCAGTAGAATGGAGCCACTAGGAGTTGAGGGAGTGGGACCTCCAGAGCCCAGAGTTTGGGTCTTCTGGAAGTCAGAGGATTGTTCTGTTGGTTCTTCCATGAGGGGGAAGCTCCAGCCATATTCACAGGAAAATAGGAGGAACAACCCTCATTCCAAAGTCAGACAATTCAATCACTGACATTCCCTGATTTGGCCTATAACTCTACACTCTGGAATAGGCAGCTGACCCTTCAGCAGAGTCCAAGCTCCACATAGTGAAGTAAGAGGGAGTCCAGTGGGTGGGGCTACTGCTATCTCCCTGGCTGGTGTCACACAGAGGAGAGTGATCCACCCAAAAATGATGGTATATGCAGTATTGGAGAATGACTTAGCTCAAGGGTCCTGGTAGCTGTCCCCAGTGGCACAAATCTTGGACTGTCCTCATATGAGTCTAGACTATTCTGCCGTCCCTTTGCCAGAGCCCAGGCTGAGTGACTGCAAAGGAAATTGTGCACATTGGCCCCTTAAGAGGGTATAATTGTTACAGAACAAAACAAGGCGGGGCCAAGGCCTGGGATGATATACTATTACCCGAAAGAAAACCCCAGGTCCGTTATGTCCACTGCCGCCTATAGGAAAGATGTTTCTCAATGCCAGATGTTTCGTGAAAAGGAAAGGAAATGTTTATTTAATACTATACAAACTTAAAGTAGTGACCTAATATCTTTACTAAAATCCCAAAGTCCCTTAAAACATCCCACAGACAGACACAGTCCTTCCTTCCCCCTTTGCCCTGTCTGGGGTACCATATCTCAGGAAAGGAAATAGAAGTAGAAGTCCGGGCTCAGGCAGCCCCCAGTTCTTCCCAGTAATCCGTTCTCAGCTGGTTGGCCTTCCTCAGTTCTTGGCACCATCAGCTGTGTCACTGTCCAGGCAGGATCTCCAATTAATCCAAAGCCATGTGGTATCTTCTCATGGCCTACTGGTAAGAGTCCTTTCACCCTTCTTCCAGGCAAAGTCTCTCTTGCTTCCCAGGCCATGTGGCCAAAAGGAGCACCCCAAAGCCACATGGTCCTCTCCTACCAGAACTGCAGGGGTCTGCACTCTGGCGAAACTGCGTGGTTCTCCCCACACAGCTGCTGGAAGAGGGGGTCGCCACTCGGCTTTGGCCGAGTGGTGATTTTCTGCTAAATCCTCATGGTGATTCTCTCTCACAGGGCTGCGGGAGTCCCTACTCTGCCCAAAGCCTCGTGGTTCCCCCTTATTTTCAAAGCTGCTGCGTCTGGGTTTTAAATCCCCGCGCCAATTTTCCTCTGTAGCCCCATTTCCCACTCCTCCCACACTCGGCCACACCTGCCCTCAATCTCCTATTCTTTCCAGCCTTTTTGGCTGCCATTGTGGGTGAGGGCAGGTGTGGCCCCATGTCATGGAGCCAATCCTCTCCAAGTTACCATGCAGGTGCTGTAACTCCAGGGACCTGCCCCCCAGTTACGTATTGGGGGGGGGGTCCCTTTCCTCTGCCTCAGAGCATGGCCACAGCTATTTAGCATATCCAAGTGACCAGCCAAAGGCTAAAGGTGTGTTAAATGACCATGCCAGAGGTTAGCTGCAAGGTTGTTGCTATGCGAAACAGCACTCAATTGGCCTGCTTCATTTGTCCCTTCCTCCAACCCACACCTGGAGCGGAGCGGTGAGGACATCCTAATATTTTCTGAACACCTTGAGTTCTGGACCTCCTTTCAAATCCCTATTTGGGGTCCCCCCTCTTGGCTGCACCCTGTAACACAATGTGTCTCTAGGGAACTCCTGTCTTTCTGGTGGACAGAAACCCTGCTGCTTCTCACAGCTGGATGTTATGTTATGCTTCTTCCCAGCTCTGGTGCTCTTGGCTGGGAGACTGGCTTGGGCTTGACACTCTGCACTTCATCAGGGGGAATTCCCACAGCTGAGATACCCCTCCAGTATCTCAGCCACTGCCTTTAAAGCAAGGCCAGCCTTTTCTGCATTTCTACACTTCCTGCCAGTCTCAATGTGGCTTCTTCTATAAGTACTTGATTATAAAACTTCTCTTCAGCTAGTCTTCAGTTGGTTATTCAGGATGATTGTTCTTTAAATTAGTTATAATTTCAGTGTGGTCCTGAAAGGAGGTGAATGCAGTTTTCAACTACTCTGCCACCATCTTCAAATCAAGCGATTCTAAATTAACTTTCATGTCATTGATTAGAAAGGTCAATACCAAGCACTGTGATTCCAGATCCAGTTACTTGTTAACTCTATTATAGGGAGTAATATTAAAATTATGTTTCACTGAGTTTTCTTGCATTTTGTTGTGATCAATATCTATTAGAATACATTTCCTGATTGTTAGTGTAAATGATTATTATATATTTTTAGATATATACCTTTCCATAAAAATAGAAATGCATCTTCCTATAAATGTATATAGACCATTTATTTTATTATGTGCATGTCAATTTCTAATATGTATCTAAATATGTTTCTGTATTTGTATAGAAAGGGAGATAGGTGCAAAAAACTAAGTTAGAAGTTTCTAGAAAAGTATCATCTGAATTAGGAATGGAAAATACTGTTCTGCAGTAAAATCACACACAATAACCTGGTAGAAAAGGGTTCAATTCTATATTCTTCAAGAGCAGAGCTGCTAGAACTCCCTCTCCCTACTCCTATAAATAAAGCCTCTCAGTGATCTTCCATGTAATGAAATTGTAATAAAATGTGGTGAAGAAACTACTAAACCATGTGCTGTATTTCCCCTGAACAACACACAATTGGCATGGTGGTAGGGAGACACCAGAAAAGAATGTGCAGGTGGAGAGATGTGGCTAACGATCGCTATTGCTCATCAACAAAATATACAACTAAACATTTGTCACACTGCAACTAGTTCCTGGCTTATAAAGAAGTGAGCAGCATCTCACTATGTAGACTTAGAATCATCCCTGGAGAAGGCATTAGGCCTTGTGTTTGGCGAATGCACATGGGTCTTTTGGAAAATTCTGTCTGGCACAAATAATTTATGCATTACAAAGGTGAAATGTACAGCTAATATTACTAGAAGCAGTTTAAGTCAGAGAAAGTACAACATCACATTAAGAGAAGGCTTATTTGCACTTTTAAATATGGACAACATTGCTGTCAAAATATCTTAGACTAAAAGTAATCTGTACATTTTTGCAGTATCTTTTGTAGTATGCATCACAGGCAAGAATATTTTAAAAACAGAATATACATTGTATCAATGTGATACAAGTTAAAATTTATATATTTTTGTAAATAAAATACATCACAATTTTTGCTTTTGATATATTTGTTCTGTATGCTCATTTCAGTCATATTCATAGACACAGATATAATGCATATATATAACAGAGTAAAATACTCAGCCTCTCTTACTCCAAGTCTGCTTTGTTTAATAGCTTCTGCTAAGTTTTAGATATAAACATGCTAATGTTTAATGCATATAAACAAGAATTCTGCTTGCACTTTAAGTTTTACAAAAGCAGTCTCTTACCCCAAAGTGCCACTCCTGAGGAAATAAGGGAAATATGTATGTTTATCAAGGATTGGAAAGAACCTCAAAACCAAACTCATATCACCTAGGGTCAACAGACAGCATGATTTTCTTTGAACCGCTCTGCTGGCACCCAGATGCCTGTGGCTCTCAATCACCAATTCTCCTTTTCATATTTCCTTCCCTTGACACAATAGAAGCCTAGCTCTGTACTTCTCTAAAATAAATTTAGGGATTAGGTCTTGCATCTTCTCAGTTGGCTCCTTTTTAATCAATAAGTCTTTACTTCACACTCTTGACATATTGAATTTTGACTTTTATAAGTATCAGGAAATCGGACTTTGCACCAGCAACAAGTTGGCAAGCCTTAGCCAGTAGATGGTGCTTGTGGCAGACCCAGCTGGGTTCCCTTTCCTGAGTCTGAACAGCTACCAGGGCCCTTTTCTTTGGGACCTCAGAAGGGACTTTCCTCAGTACTACAGGCTGCCCTCAGGGCATGGCTCATTTGGAATAAGAAAATTTCTTTGTACCTCAATGAAATGCTGGTTTTGTTTTTTGGGTAACTTGCTCCAGCGTGCATCACTGGAAATTCTTTCTAACTGGTTTTTGTCTCCCTTGAGACAAAGCCTTCTTAACTTTGGGATCCTTGTCTGAGAGTAGAATCAGAATTGTTGGAATCTTTTCTGTCTGTGCTTTCTTTCCCTCAGGACAAACCTATTTGCATTTTGGGGGCCTACATTTGAAAGAAAGATCAGGATTGTTAAACTGCTATCTATTTGTGCTTTCTGTGTCTCCTGCAAGCTGACCTACTCAGTTTGGAAGGAGGGAAGGTCACCCTGGTGTGTACAGCTAGGAATTTTGCTCTCCTCAATTTACCTCAGTTTAACCTTTTCCATTGTGATAAACTAATTTTTTTTTTTTTTGCATTTGTTTGGAGTTCCCTGTTGGAGAAGGAAATTGCTATAGGGTTTTTACCTGATTTGTAAAAGTTTGTTAGCATTTATTTGTTTGGCTATCTGAATTTGAGATTTGTAACTTGTTTAGTTTATGTGAAGCTTGGTTAAGAGAGTCCTTAATTTGTTTTCTTCGTGTGTCATTTGTGTGTCAATCGGAGGTTTCTTCTTCGTTTACTGGTTTGGAAGTAACAAGTAAAATGGCGCCAGAGACATCTCCCCTCCCACCGTCTTCTTCATCGGCAGGTAGTTGGCACCCATATTCTTGGGTAGCCGTGGTAGTTGGGCAGTTTTGTTGCTGAGTTTTGTATTGTACTTCAGAAATAGAAACTAGCATTGTAAAATAAAAGCAAAAAATAGTGGCTTGCTACTTTTAAGTTCAGCTTTATTTGAATTACTTACTGAGTATAATTTTGCTGGTTATATGAATGACTAAATCTCTTTAGTTCCAAAAGAAAATGAGCACTTGCGTCCCCACCCTGAAAAGCCAATAGGGTTTTGATAGTTGTTCAGATTCTGAATCTAGAGTGGCATAGATGGGCACCAGGAGTCATTCAGTGAAGTGGTGCAGCCAATCCCAGAGAAGGTGGGGGGATCCCCAGAAAAAAGAGAATGCCTTGAAATGGGCTCATTTTGAGTGAGGAGCCCTAGAGATGGGCATGTGCCTTGGATAGCATCCTGGTCTGGTTGTGTCCTGAAAACTCCTCTTGGCTTTTGCTTGGGTATTATCATGTGACTGTGAATCTTTGTGCGTTGTCTCAATAAAAACTTCCTCTAGTGTGTAAAGTAGTTCTATATGAATGTCTACTGCATTTGGCTCATCTGGAGACTTGCACATAGAGGCTGGCTTTACCTAGAAGTTTGTTTAGACTTTACAAATCTCAAAACAAATATAAGAAATTGTTTCTCCAAAGCCCACAAGCCCCATAAGAAATCAACTTCCTATTAATACTAAGCCAAGAAGAAGATCCTTTGATATAATATTGTTAGTTGTCAACTCAATTCTCTCTTGTTTTAAAGATTTTATTTATTTTCAGAGAGAGGGGAAGGAAGGGAGAAAGAGAGGAAGAAAAACATCAGTGTGTAGTTGCCAACTGGGGACCTGACCTGTAACCCAGGCATGTGCCCTGACTGGGAATTAAACCGGCGGTCCTTAGGTTCACAGGCTGGCACTCAATCCACTGAGCCACACCAGCCAGGGCTCACCTCAATAATTTAAAGTACTAAAAGTGTCCTTATTTTAAAAAGAGGAAGGACCTTTAGAACTTACTTGTCAAAAATGGATAGACTGTAAATGCCTCCAAAACTAAATTTGGATCTAGTATTTCTTTTATATACTACTGAGTTTTTTTAAATAGCTAAAAAGTCTTTGTATCTGTCTGGATGTTGATATATAATGTAAATGTGAGATGATTTTCTATCTCCAGATAATACAAAGGCAAGTACTTATAAATATTGGGTATTCTAAAATTCTCAGAATTATAGAAACTAACTCAAATGCTTTTCATAATCAAGTGATTTGGGAAAATACTTGATGTTAAAACTAATTTTGAGTTTGATTACATTGACTAGCTCATGTTATTTCTGTTGCAAAATTTGTTAGCAAGAAAAATAAAATGAATGTAAATAGAATAAAGTAAATTTTTTTAAATTGATATGGCTTTCTAAATCTCTTTGGTAATTTGTCATTTTAAAGTTTTGTTACCTAAAGAAAATGGTAGATAGCCATTGAATATCTAAGTCATTACCAAATGAGAATCCTGGGAAAGAAAGTTGTATGTGTGGTCAAGCTTATTAAGATTATATAAATAAATTTAATCAACTAGCAAATTTGGTATCAAAAGTAACTGGCATAAGCCCTGACCAGTGTGGCCCAGTTGGTTGGAGCATCATCCCTTGAACTTAAAGGTCATAGGTGTGATTCCTGATTAGGGCACACGCCTAGGTTGAAGGTTTGGTCGCGCTCAGGGCGTGTAATAGAGGCAGCTGTTCAATGGCTCTCTCTCACATTGATGTTTCCCTCCCTGTTTCACTCTCCGTCCTTTCTCCACTCTGTAAAATCAGTAAGCATGTTTTTGGGTGAGGTTTTTTTTTTTAAAAGTAACCATACAAAATTAGAGTTAAGTTTTTATCTCTCTGCCAAAAAGGACTATGGGTCTGCTGCTGATACTGTGGTACTGTTTTAATCAGGTATTAAACAGGTATTTGATTACTTAAAACAACTGAATGTCCTCCACTGTCTAAACCTTTTGATATATTTTGACACAGTTTCCAAAATATAAATTATAAAAAGAGTTTTGACCAGGGAATAACTGAGGTAGTCCAGAAGGGCCCATGGAACACCACAAAAGATTTATCAGCTGACTAAAATAAAAATAAACTAAATATGTTGATTTTGGTGTGTTGAAATAACATGGTAACCAGTCAAATAAAAAAAATAGACCATCTTATGTCGTATTTATATAACAATATGTTGTAATTGTTCCAGAAATATATGAGAAAATGCTGGAAATTTGGGATCTCCTATTAACAAGCTGTCATCAAAATTGAGTGAAGTGTTAAAATAACTGAACCTGAGTATTGGATTGTGGGCCATGTGGATGAAGTTCATGCTATTTTTTTTTTTTTTTTGCAAAAATGACCCCACATTGCCAGGCTTTTGCTATCCTGATGTTCTTGAAACATGACAACAATTGGTTGCTAAATCAGAGAAATTAAGAGAGGTAAACAAGAATTGTAAATTAAATGAATAGTAGCTATGGGAACCTGAAGATGGCCACTTAGTGAACTCAGCTTCCTGGCTTTTATTTTTTTCCAGTTTTTGCATTTCTTTATTCACCATAGTATATTTAAACTAGACTTTATTCAACTACCACTTAGTTTCAGTTAGCAGTATGTTCTTGTTTTTCTGTGTATGTTTACTGGATAAGTTGAAGCTGTCCCCTGCCACAAGGCTGATTTCCTCACAATGACAAAGAAACTGCTAGAAAAAATGTGTTTCCCACTTGGAGCATGCCTTCCAAAATCTCTAATGACTGGGGCATCCACTTCACTGAGCCAATTACATAAGCCTTGATGAACAGCCTTATAAACTTTTTGGAATTATGACTGATCCTATGCCCCTCAATAATCAGATAAAATTTGGAGAACTACTGGAAAAACTGGGTTCAAGCAGAGCAAGTTTAATTACACAGGACTAAATGAACTGATGCAAATGGTTACAATTTCATGACTTTTTCTGTTTGAGGTTGCTGACTTTTTAAATCACTTTGTTTTCCAGATAAAAGAGAACTTGTTTACCTATGACTTAACAATTTGGTAAATTATACTGCTGTGAACAAAATTAAAACACTTAGTGTTCTCCATATATGATTTCTCCAGAATTCAGTAATGAGTATTTTAACTTTTATGGCAGTGTGATTACTTTCATAAGTTCAGTGAGAATCTGTTAAACTAGTTTTTTTTACGAAGGCCTTGACTGGAATGACATGTTTGAGACATGCATAGATTCCAGATATGACCAGAAATTTGTAAGGCATTAAAATTTACTTTGAAAGCTGATAAAGCCGCTTTGAGAAAACAGCTTGGTACCTTGGTTACTAAGACTTTCCAGGTTAGAAACAGGTTGTTTCCTGAAAGATGCAGAGAAAGTACTTCAGGATACATTAGGGACTTCAAGAAGAGAATAATTCACCTAAATCTCTAGGTATAGCGGGGGAAGTTGGATGGCAAGTAAGTAGCTTGGCTTCTTAGACTTGAGAAGCTATTTAACGTCCCATCTGAAGGTTCCTTTGGAAAATTACAGCTAAGATGATTTAACAGTGCCCATAAAATTAATTACTTTTCTTGCTGGGTTTCTACAAATAATTAGGCCAAGTTTCTTGAAAGTAGACTTATTTTGTCAATAAATTAATCTTAATTTATCTATCATTGGTAAAACTGAGGATGATTATAAAGGAAAAATTACATTTCAATAGGAAGTATAATATACCTGTGTGGTATTAGTTTCTAGTGCTATCTTATTCTGATGCTATGTAGTGCTATCAGATATGGAGTTGGTCTCCCAGTTCTTTGGCAGAAAGTCTCAGAAATGACACAATGGCCTCTGTCAGTACTTCTATCTGGAATAAAGCTGCCCCTCACCCTGAAGCCAGATACTTCAGTTCCTCCTTGTATGCCAACCTGAAAAGTCTACATACTGTATAATGTCAACTATATGACACTCTGGAAATGGTAAAACTATGAAGACTATAGAAAGATCAAAGGTTGCCAGGACTGGGGGAAAGAGAGAGATGAATAAGAAGAGCACAGAGGGTTTTATGACAGTAAAAATACTTTGTATGCTAGATACTCTATTCATACATTTGTCCAAACCAATAGAATCTATAACACCAAGAGGAAACCCTAACGTAAACTCTTGGCCCTAGGTGATTATGATGTGTCAATGTTGGTTTATTCTAGGCAAAATGTATTAGTCTGCCCTGGTCAGTATGGCTCAGTTGATTGGTGTGTTGCCCCATACACCAAAAGTTTGTGGGTTCAATTCCCAGTCAGAGCAGATACCTGGGTTTCAAGTTCCATCCCTCATCAGGGAGCCTAAGAGAGGCAACCAAACGATGTTTTACTCTCACATTGATGCTTCTCTCTCTCAGCAATACAAAAAAAAAAAAAAAAAATTACCTCAAGTGAAGGAGAAACAAAGGACCATTCCAGTGAGTGATGTTGATAATGAAGAATGCTATTCTCCATGAACGAGGATGGGGATTATATAGGGAATATCTGTATATTCCTTTCTCTCAATATGTAAATCTCAAACTGCTCTACAAGTAGTCTTAAAATACTGAGATAGCTTTAATTATGTAGTTCGTGCTAAATTAATTCCAGTAATCATTAAAACGAAGATTTGAAATTAAGTAACAGTTTAGAATTTTTATGACTCCAAATGTTTTGAAATCACACACAAGCATCTAATTTCAAATAAAGACATTGGGAACATTGTAAGCATAGGATAATGGTAGTCTTTTTTCTTTTATCTCCCATATAGGAATCCTTAACTCCCATTTATGCTTGCATAAGTTGATTCTGTCTTGATTTCAAAAAATGAAAAATATTGATTATAACTTAATACTATGAATACTGAACAAAAGATAACTAATTAGACAAAAATGTCAATGTATTGTATATATGTAATATATATTCATCTATATCATAATAATAACCTTATAATGCCATTCGATATAAAGAAAGGCAACTCAACAGCTCAGAGTTGCTTTGACTATAGTAACATGTAGCAGAAGACCTTTCTTCTACCCCCAAATCTAAAGTAGTATGCATGCAGCTCCTACATTAATTCATATAAACACCAGCAACATACTTGTCATTGCATTCATTTTCAAAATACCCTAACATAATTTTGAGAATAAAATTTCACACTTTTAACTAGTATTTGACATTTATTACTTCAGTTCTTCCTGTATTGTGAGATATTGATATCTTTTAGTACTTTAGAGGCATATTTTTCCAAGATTACATATTTTAGTTAATTAGATTGTTTTTAGCTTTTTTCATAAAATGTTAACAATGAGTTCTAAAATAAGATATCATGTGTTCTTAGCTTGGGAAATGAAATTTGTGTCTTCTTAAACTTTCTTAAATTTTATTGAAACAATTCTTATTTAAAAAATAGTCCTCCTTGCTTACTTATTGCTTAATTCTTGCAATAATCTTTGAAAATGAGAAAGATCATTGAAGGCTTGCAGACATGGTTATGAATATAATTTACACTTTTATAAAGATTCAACAAAAGAGAATGACAGCTGAGAGTAAACATTGATTAAATGAATGACCAAAATGCCAGTTTAGACAAGGCCACAAAAGTACGTTTTAGAACCATAATGACTTAAAACATTTCATGAGCGTGTATCTATTCCTAGGGCTTAATCATGCTTGTTGTACTTGAGTATGTACCGGCACTTTTTATAAAGTGCTCGCCAAATAGTTGCTGCATAGATGATGAAACAAGCAAAGCCTTTACATATAACACTAGGGTATATTCTTGCTTAATTAGTTTATAAGCTTTCAATATAAATATTTTTTGAGGATGAGAAATACAGCTATAATATAAAAATTATTTTTGTAACTATGCTCTTAAAGAATTATTTAATATGCTACCCCTGTTTTGTTTCAATTTTTAATTCTATAGGTGATTATAAAAATGAGAAATACAAAAACATTACTATGTGTACCACTTAAGAAATGATTGCTGACAATTTGATATCAGTTATAGATGATTTTCATTTTCCATTGCTAAAGTGATGTTTATGTCCTGATAATGTACAATATTTAAAATAGTAACCTATATTAAATCATAGTTTTCCTGAATTATCAGTTCCTCAATGTACAATACTCTTTCTTATCTCCATAGTTGTCTACTTGTCTAACTTTGATGCTGAAAGAGCTCCCACTGAACAGCTAAAGTGATACTGACAGGGTTAATGTAGGGACAAGGGATTTTATGTTTTACAAAATGCACCTCCAAATAACTTTATTGTAAATTAAAAAGTACATAGAATCTCATAATATAAGCAAATTTTACTTTTAAATATAACATTAAAATGTAAGCATTAATATTTTTGAAAAGCTCAAATTATTAATTATTACAATCATTAATTATTTCAGCATGATTAAATTTTGAGGCTTTTGAAAAATGACAACTTTCCTAATAAGATATCATGGGAACAATGCACAGAATCACTTAAAAGTTTATGAAATACCCTCAGAACAATACATTTAACAATTTCAAATAATGTAAAAATACAAAAGTAAACAGTATTTTTGTTAGAACTGTAAAATACAAAAATAAAATTTTGAAAGAATAAAACAACCCAGATATTTAGAAATAACACATCTTGTACATGAGGTTGCAAACTTCTGTACTGAAAACTAAAATAAACTAAAAAAATAAAATAAAAGACAAATATAAATAAGTAATACACTATGTCAATGACAAAAAATAAAGCAATAATTTTAAGGACTTAAATCTACCCAAATTAATTTATAGATTTAATATAACTCCAATGAGTATTATAATAGTTTTTAGAATTTGGTACCATTTCTAAAGATTACTTAGCAATACGAAGTATCTCTTACAGCAAAATATCTTGGTAATGAAAGTTATTTTCATTCTTAAAATATATGACTATAAGAAATATACTACAACTACAATAATCAAGGCATTGTGATACTGAATTTGATTATAGTTCAATTCATCATTGGTCAGTACAGAAAAATCTATCTCTTTTATAATAAGTCATGTTGGAAAAACTATATATCTCTTTAGATAAAATATATTCCAAACTATCTCATTTTTTACCCCAAAATTAATTTTAAATGAAATATGGATCTGAAATTTTAGCATTATTAAATCTCCTGAAGCAAAGTTAGGAGAAATCATTATGAACCTAGAGTACACAAACATGTATTGGGTAGGATGCAGCACAAAGCCGTGCCTGTTCATTCACAGGAGCGCAGGTACACACATTGGGTATATTACTCACATACCATGGGATACTGCCTGTTAATAAAAGGGACTTGATTATGAGCACATGATGATGGGGAAAGCCCACATAGATATTATTCTTAGGGAAAATATTTGGACACAAATAGTTACATATTGTAGGATTGAATTTGTGTAAAATCAAAAAACAGACAAACTAATCCTTAATTATAGAAATCCTAAAGTAGTTTTTCTGCAGGTGTGGGTGTGTTGAGTGCAAGTACTCAGGGAATTTTCTAAAGGAAAAAAGTTGTAGAGATGTGGTGAAAATATTGATATGTACAATTGTCAAAATGCATTGAACGAAACACTTGGTGTATGCCTTTTACACGTGTAAGTGGTGCTTTAATTAACAAGGATTAAGACTGTTTGAAACTAAAAATATGTCCGTTGACAGTCTTCTTCTGGATTCCACAGTGTACACCCTGCATTTAGGTATCCAAACTACCTTGCTGCTTAAATTTAATTCCATATAGAAAAAATGAAAAAAACTTAAAACAGCAATCTTGGATAACACACAACTACTTGTCCAGAAATAGCCATGCTTTATACTAGAAATATAAAAGAAATATAAAAATAAAATTGTACCACAACAAATTACAAAGTATAATTTTAGAAGAATTATATAAGGGAAAACAAATGTGCACATTCAGATGCGTATCTAGTCTTTATTGCATCACTCAGTGACACACTTTACAATTGTCTTCGTGTGAGACACTTGTATTTGAGTCTTGTCATGTTTAAAATGGGTTTGCTTTGAATATTATTACAATGTAATTGGATTCACAACATTCTATGACCCTTATATATTTATGGTGAATTTGACTTGTTACTACTACAGCATGATCCTTTCTATCTTTCCTTAATTTATTTTTTGTTGTATTTTTCCCATTATACTCCCCTGACCCTAGCAGGTACCATGCTTTTGTCCATGTTCATGAGTCCTTTCTCCTTTCTGCTCAGTCCCTCCACACCCTAACATCCCTGCCCCGAGCTGTCATCCTGCTCTCCATCTATGAGTCTGTCCCCATTTTCCCTATTAGTTCACTTTGTTCATTTTCCTTGTTCGTTCACTTATATTCCACAGATGGGTGAAATTATATGATATTTGACTTTCCCTGACTGGCTTATTTCACTTAGCATAATGTTATCCAGGTCTATCCATACTGTCTCAAAGGGTAACATTTTTCTTTTTTATAGCTGAGTATTATTCCATTGTGTAAATGTCCCATAGTTGTGTTATTCACTCATCTATTGATGGACACTTGGGCTGCTTCCATATATTGGTGATTGTAAATAATGTTGCAATGAACACAGGGGTGCTTAGGTTCTTCTGAAGTAGCATTTTGGGTTACTTGTGATGTATTCCCAGAAGCAGGGTGTCAAGGTCAAAAGGCAGATTCATTTTTAATTTTTTGAGGTATCCCCACACTGCTTTCCACAGTGGCTGCACCAGTGTGCATTCCCACCAACAGTGCCAAAGTGTTCCCTTTCTCCACATCCTTGCCAGCACCTGTTGTTTGTCAATTTATTGATGATAGTCATCCTGCAATTGTGAGATGATATCTCATTGTGATTTTAATTTGCATTTCTCTGATGATTAATGACATTAAGCATCTTTTCATATGTCTATGGTTATCTGTATGTTCTTCTTGGAGAATTATCTATTCAGGTCCTTTGCCCATTTTTTAATTGGGTTGTTTGTTTTTGTGGTGTTGAGTTTTGTAAGTTCTTTAAAAATTTTGGATATTAACCCTTTATCAGATGTATAGAGAATATGTTCTTCCATTTTGTAGGTTGTCTTTTTATTCTATTGATTTCCTTTGTTGTGCAGAAACTTTTTATTTTGATGAGATCCTATTTGTTCATTTTTTTTCTCCCCCCACCCCTTGCCTGGGGAGTTGTATCCAATAAAATATTGCTATGAGCAATGTCTGAGATTTTGTTGCCTATGTTTTCTTCTACAACTTTTATGGTTTCAGGTTTAACATTTAAGTCTTTGATCTATTTTGAATTTATTCTTGTGTGTGGTTTAAGAATGTGCTCTACTTTCATTTTTCTACACATCTCTGTCCAGTTTTCTCAACACCATTTATTGAATAAACTATCTTTAGTCTATTGTATCTGTTTGCTTCCTCTACCAAATATTAATTGACCATAAAATCATGGATTTATTTCTGAACTCTCTATGCTGTTCCATTGATCTATGTGTCTGTTTTTATGCCAGTACCATGCTGTTTTGATTACTACAGCCTTATAGTATAGTTTGATATTAGGTAGCATGATTGCTCCAACTTTGTTCTTCTTTCTCAAGATCACTGTTGCTATGTGGTCCTTTGTGTTTCCATATAAGTTTCTGTCTTGTTGAGTGGTTTCTCAGGTGCTCAGAAAACTAGGAAGTCAAATGTTAGCTACTCTGCCAACTAAGTCACTTGGTCTTTTTTTGACTAAATAGATGGATGGCAAATATTGATTTAATCTTAATAAGCTTTAAACATGGGCTCTGATTTCTCACCCTGAGTTATTTCAATTGAAAAGTTGTCATTTGATGTCTTTTACTTAATATGAACTGAACAATTTAAAAGACTTGGATGCTTGAGAATTTGGGACCCATAAAGCTATCAAAAATATATATTATTCAGCCTTTCCAAGGTCCAGAAAAATGATATGTATATATTGATATGATGCTTAGGGAAACAAGAATGGTCTCACTTGACCAGATGGTACATGCTGCTTAAAATAATTTATATAAAAAAGAGTGAGAACATATATATATATATACATATGTGAATATATATATGCATGTGTATATCCGTAGATTATGTATATACACACATATATGAGTAATCAATGTATTAACAAAATACTAATATCCTTAATTAAATTAAAATTAATTCTGCCTCATTTATTTTTTAATCTAGACACACATGTACCTTTTTAAAACAATATGCCTGAATAATACTGTTTTTTGATTCTTGCTTTATTTTAAAAAAACTTGAATTATAGTTTAAATAGGCTTTGTTCTCAAATTATATTCTAAGTTTTCACAGCATACAGCTTTCAAAACAACATAAGATTGCAACCATATTATTAATCTTAATTCCTTCAAAAAGCAAATATTTAAGGGAAATATTCAGGTCAAATCATTGCATTTATTACAGGCTACTACCCTTTCTACATACTAGCACAGTATGGCACAATCATCACTCATATTTCTTATAATCATGTTGAAATCAGCTGAGCTAAAAATAACTTAAAATACAGTTATAACTAAAAATAGAATGTAAAAATACAGTTCTTTTTTATACTATAGTTAGAAGACAGTATTAGAAAGAAAAGATGAGCATTGGCTTCAAAGAACAAAGAGTGAAGGTTGTTAAAACTAGCAAGTTTGACCCTCTGTGCAGATAGAGTCTGCTTCACTCTTTGAATTAAGATGCTAGGAGTAGTTTTCATTTGTATGAAGTGCAAATTGAAATTGGGAAAAGACTGTGAAAGGCTGCTACTATAATGTGCATATATTAGAGATTATACAGAGATTGTTACTTTCCTGGCTTTGTATTTTGCATGTCTTGTGCTATATTTTCATGTAAAGTACAATGAGACATAAATTCTACCATCATAAAGATTACAGTACTGTGAGAAAATGAGAAAGCTATATTAAGCAAATAATCATACAAACAAATATTTAAAAACAACCAGAATATGTGCTATCAAGTAGAGGTACTTGATTTTGTAACAACCTGAAATTTTTGGATCAGTTTTAGTAAAAAATGTTCCAATAAAGGACTGGTTTATGAAAGTCTTGTATTTTAATTAGCATTTTTTCTCCCCTTGATTGCCCCCTGCCCTGTACAACCCTCCTACCATTACTCCCCTCTTAGTTCATATCCATGGATCATATATATATATATATATATATATATATATATATATATATATATATATATATATACATATATATATATATAAAGTTCTTTGGCTTCTCCATTTCCCATAATATTCTTAAATCCCACTGTCTATTTTGGACCTACCATTTATGCTTCTTATTTCCTGTAGCTTTTTTCCCCATTCTTCCCAGTTCCCCTCCCTGCTGATAACCCTCCATGTGATCTCTATTTCTGTGATGTTGTTTCTGTTCTAGTTGTTTGCTTAGTTTGTTTTTGTTTTTGTTTTTGTTTTTAGATTCAGTTGTTGATAGTTGTGTTTGTTGTCATTTTACTGTTCATATTTTTGATCATCTTCTTTTTCTTAGACAAGTCCCTTTAACATTTTATGTAATAAGGGCTTGGTGATGATGAACTCCTTTAACTTGACCTTATCTGGGAAGTACTTTTTTTGCCCTTCCATTCTAAATGATAGCTTTGTAGGATAGAATAATCTTGGATGTAGGTCCTTACCT
Organism: Tonatia bakeri; assembly: GCA_004024845.1. Taxonomy (NCBI): domain Eukaryota; kingdom Metazoa; phylum Chordata; class Mammalia; order Chiroptera; family Phyllostomidae; genus Tonatia; species Tonatia bakeri. The sequence continues at coordinate 121,018 of PVIA01001838.1, forward strand.
TTCATGACTTTGAATACTTCTTTCAAGCCCCTTCTGGCATGTAAGGTTTCTTCTGAGAAATCAGCTGACAGTCTTAGGGGAACTCTTTTGTATGTAACTGTCTCCTTTTCTCTTGCTGCTTTTAAGATTCTCTCCTTATCTTTAATCTTGAGTAATGTAATTATGATGTGCCTTGGTGTGTGTTTCCTTGGGTTCAGCTTCTTTGGGACACTCTGGGCTTCCTGGACTTCCTGGAAGTCTATTTCCTCTGCCAGATTGGGGAAGTTCTCTTTCTCTGCTTTTTCAAATAAGTTTTACATTTCTTGCATTTCCTTTTCTCCTTCTAGCACTGCTATGACTTGGACATTGGGACATTTAAAGTTGACTTTGAGGTTCCTAAGCCTCTCCTCATTTTTTGAATTTTTGTTTCTTCATTCTGTTCTGGTTGAATGTTTACTCCTCCCTTCTACTCCAAATCATTGATTTGAGTCCTGGTTTCCTTCCCTTCACTGTTGGTTCCCTGTATATTTTCCTTTATTTCACTTTTCATAGCTTTCACTTTTTTTTCTCTTTTGCAACCATACTCAATTATTGCTGTGAGCATCCTGATTACCAGTGTTTTGAACTCTGCATCTGACAAGTTGGCTATCTCTTCATCTCTTAGTTTTAAGTTTGGAGCTTTCATCTGTTCTTTCATTAGGGTCATATTTTTTTTCTTATTATGCCTGTTACATTCTAAGGGACAGAACCTTAGATATTCGTCAAGGTGGGGCAACCCACTTTGCTGTGTTGTGGTGCTGTATGTAGGGGAGGGGTCAGAGAGAGAACAATGATGATTACTTTGCTCTCAGCTGGCTTTCAGTCACTTCCCCCAGTACCCACAAGCAAATTGGGCCCTTTTGGTGCTGATTCCTGGCCAGGTGGGCTTGTGTACATTCTAGAACCCTGTGGGTCTCTCCAATGAACTCTTCTGTGAGGCCAAGAGTTTCTCCTGCCATCACAATCCCCACAGGTCTTTACAGCCAGGTATTTCCCTGCAGTGGAACCCTGGGTTGTGCATTTTTCTCGCTCCCCAGTTGTTCCTCCCAGTTTATCTGTATGTGAATGTAGGACCACTCAGTCTGCCAGCCACCTCCCTGCTGGGAATGTTCTCACCCCAGCTGCATGTCTCTGCCCCTCCTTCCAGTCTGAGTGAATATTTTTTCTTTAACTCCTTGGTTGTTGGACTTCCATACAGTTCAATTTTCTGTCAGTTCTCGTTGTTTTTTTGTTTCTAAATTTGTTGTTGTCCTTCTTTTGGTTGGGAAGGAGGCAAAATGTCTCCATCTTATGCCTCTATCTTGGCCTGAAGTCCTAACTAGCATTCTTTTTTTGAATGATAACCACAATATCACATTTAAGTAAACATTTCCTTGAATTAATGTTTTCTATTAATTTACAACAATGTATGAAACAATGTGAATATATTTATACCAATGTAGCAGCATTATTCATAAGAGCCAAAAGGTGGAGATGACCTAAATATCCACTGATGGATGAATAAATAAATAAAATGTGATAGATACATATAATGGGATATTGTTAAATTTTAAAAAGGAATGAAATTCTGATACAGGCTACCCATGGATGAACCAGAAAAACATGCCAAGTGAAGTAAGCCAAACACACAAAAGAACAAATAGTGCATGATTATACTTATATGAGGTACCTAGAGTACTAATACTCATAGAGATATAAAGTAGAATGGTGGTTGCCAGGGGCTTGTGGGAAAGAAGAATGGGGAGTTATTGTTCAATGGGCACAGGATTTCAGTATGGAATAATAAAGCTCCATAGACAGATGATGAGGATGGTTTCACAATGATGAGAAATGTATTTAATGACAGTGAATTATACAATTTAAAATGGTTAAAATCTTAAATTTTATGTCTCGTATATTTTATCACAATAAAGAAAATAGTATGGCACTCTGAAAGTCCTAGTAAATAACAGCTTGAGAATAGTAAAATTGCTTGAAGTACCAATAATTAACCAATTAAATACATTTAAAGTCTACATGTATGTAATATTTTTCTAACAACTAAATTATTTAAATACTTACTTAGTTTCAAATCTCCTTTAATTATAACTCACCTTTTAAAAAAACACTTAATGAAATTCAAATTATATTTGCATCCTACTATTCAAATCCTTCCTTCAGATTCACAGCCCCCTCCTCCCATGTAGAGGATTAATACATAAAAGTGCCAGGGAGACTCCAGACGCCAGCATTATCAGCTCTTCAGGAAGTGACCTTTTGCAGGAGATGGTCTCCTGACACTGGGCCATGTGCATCCACGCAAACAGCTGCTTGCTGGTGAAGAGGTCCTGGAATGTAGGTGGCATTGTATAAAACCATGTGCAGTGCTTGTCTGAGGCTCCAGGGAGACAGTGAGCCCTGCAGAACATCTAACAGGCAGGATGCTGACTTTAAAGACGAAGCTGGGCCAGTATGATTCTTTATAGGAAGGTTTCAAAGCCCTTAAGGAAATCTGCACTATTCCCTCTTTTATAGCAAGAATACCCTATCCTTAAAGGAGATAGGCTCACACATTGTGGATGTCTTCTTTGCACATTAATAGGTATTATGAGGTGAAGAACGACGAAGACAGGAGCTCTCAGGTGAACCAAGCATGAGGTGCAGGGATCAATGCCATTGAGCACTCCACTGCCCTCCACCATTACCCTTTCCCATAGCCACCTCTTCTTCAGGCAATTTGACTAGGAGGTTACATAGTGAGCATAGGGGCGAGCTTTAATTTAACTTCCCCCGCAACCCAGAACCAGGTATGTGCAGGACTCAAGCAAAACAGGCCTACGCCTGAGCAACAAGGAGAGGCAGGCTGCAGGCGCCATTTCTATGGGTTACCGTGGCAGAATCCCGAGTGCCCCGAGAATCACAGTGCCCCGAGAATCTAATTAGAAGGGGAAACTAAACCACAGCACTATAGTAAACTACAACTCAAAAGACTGGAAATAAGGAAGAAACAGCAACAGGACCTCTAGGACCTTTTCCTGGGGAACCTCAGGAGGGAGGTTTTCTCCCTATGGCTAGTTTATGCCTTTCAGCCATCAAATGAAGAAAAATTCTGAGAAGAGGAAATTTCAAAGTATGATATTATTTCATTGTGGATGTTTCTTCATTAATATTTATTTTTAAGCTACTGTATTAAAATATCTTGATTAAAAAAAGAAAATAGTTGAATCACACATGATCAAGCAGAACTGAGATTGTATTCTGCATTTACAAACTTTGTTAAATTTTCTCATAGTGATTTCTTTAGAATCAATATTAGAAGTATTCATTGAAAAATAACCACTATGGTGAAGTATCAAAAACCTAAATAACATCTTAGACACATAATTGGAGACCTGTCAGCTAACTAATGTGTGCAGTTACAAAACAAATTCTTAAATAAAAGGCAATAAACACAAAACCTATTTCTAAATAATATGAACATCTATGATGCCCCCAAAACAAAAGACCGGCCTGTGATGAGAGTGCAGTAAACACAGAAATGGTGAAGGCCACACGTCCACTGACACCGTGGGTCCGAGTTTGATCTGTGTGACTTCATACATTGAAGTGAAGACATTCTCTGGTCATCTAGGGGAACAAAAATGCTCACTATAGTATATCTTTAAAATTAATTTGCAGCTTTTAAAATCAAACTTAGAGTTACACTGTTATAAAGACCATTAACAATCTCCTTATTTTATCATCTTCCCAGTAACTATCAGTTTACTTTCCATTAGATACTGAAAATGATTTTTTAAAATTTTTATTATTGTTCAGTTACAGTTGCCCCCATTTCTCCCATTCCTCTCCCCTGCCCTACCCTTCCCCCACCTTTCACATTCAATCCTCCCCTCTCCTGTTGTCTTTGTCCATGGGTCCTTTGTACATGTTCCTTGACTTGACCCTGCCCTTTGCAAAGCACCATCCTCATTCCATTTTTATTGTTAAAAATATAATTAACACATTGTATTCTAAACTCCTTGTTTTAGTTCATGTGTATCTTTACTCTTTGATCATTTGTCTTTAAATCCATGACACTCTATGTTTTAGAACAGAAGTTCTCAACTTTTTTGATTTCTGGAATCCCCAGTCTCAGTAATTATTTTATATTACCCTGAGACCAAAAGAAGTACCTATAACACTTATTTTTTCTTCAAAGTAGTTAGGTCTAAACTAAGTTTTTATACCTAGCAACATAGTAGCTATATGAAACAAGAATACCCACTAATTGAAAATAAATCATGTGTCTCATTCTAAAATAACCACACTTATTTACTAATGGAATGTGTATACATGCAGGGCAACATACATATGATTATACCGTAGAATCAGATAGGAAACGAAGTACACATGGTGTGTGCTAGAGGTCAAGCATCACTGATACCCTTAAAACTTATGACATCCAGGACACTTCTGAGAGTTCATTACAACATCCTTGAATTTCTCAGTACAGTTTGAGAATGATTTTAAATAATACTTTTGACGTATTTATTTCACAAGTTTGTGAAAATAATTTTTTTGAAAAATCTTGTTTCCAAGGCTACCAGGGATTAGCATATAATTTCTACAAATATCTGCCTTTCTTTATTTAAAAAAAGCAAAACACATTTTTTTGAAAAAAGGATTTCTACCTATTATGCAATATTTTAACATCAAAGCAAAGTCAAAGAAATAGAGCTGGTCTTGACTCTGTCACTGTCACATCAACTGTGAGCAAGCTTGCTACCTGTCTATTCTTCAGATTAAAAGAATAAGCATTTGACATAAAGTCTTCATTTTCCTAAGTAAAAATATTCAAATAGACAGTGTGCTTTCATATTTATTCATAAAGCTTTAGACATCCAAATATCCCATTACTCACCCAAATTTCAGTATGAAATTTTCATACTACATTAGTTATCAATGATCACTTGGAATTTCTAGAGGATACATTACATCATATAAGTAAAAAAAAAAGAAACAAGACAAAGATAATGTGTGAAACAAATTCCTTAAAAATGATCTCTCCTTGTTTCCTCTCACTTTAGAATATAAAAACTGTCAGTGTATAGTAATGTTTATTATTTTGAAATCTTTAAAATATTAGTCTACAACCAATATCCCCTTTGAATTTAGCATTACACACTTTGAAAAATCATAATGATTATTTTCTCATTTCATCTCTGTAATATGAAGAGTTTGAGGTTGTGATTGCTGTCCTTACAAAATTAATTCCATTTTGATCTGAGATCATACTTTGCATGATTTTTAAAATCAATAATTGTATTTTATGGCCTAGAATGTGGTCTATTTGGGTTAATGTTCTGATTTTGTATATGATAAATCTTTCAAAATTTCCCACTGTTCTTGGATGATCCATTCATTTTTTTCTTCATTTTTTAAATATTGTCTCTTCAGTTTGGGAAGTTTCTATTGATCTGTCTTTAAGTTCAATGATTATTTCACCACTCATATCCAGTCTCCTGATGAGACAATTCTAGGTACTCTTCTTGATTGAATTTATTAGGGTGATATTGGTTAATAAAATTATATGGGTTCTGTGGAGGATACTGGCCAGCAGTATCCATCCCTCCTGCGGATGCTCATCAAAACACAAGAAAAACATACACAGGGACAACTGAGTCCTGTGGGAAATAGGGATGAAACGGCCACCCTCTCTAGTGGACAGTGCCCCGTTTTCCCACCCAAGCAGGCTTTTATTAAGAATACAGACACAGTTTGTGGATTACAGTCTGCAGGGGAGATCAAAAGGAATAGGTAATTTTCAAAGGGACCAACAGAACTCCTGCTGGGATTCTGGGCAGAGTTTGGGGTTTTATCACTTAAAAGACTACAGGACCTAAAAGGCTAGTCTCGTTTCCTGCCTGTGCCTTCATATTCTAATTCAATAGTGTCCTCCAGCAAGAGGATCTCACAGGATCTTGCATATCCTATGTCTCAGGCCTGATTTCCCCGGGGGTCCACCAACTCTGGTCTGGAATGCACTGCCCCTGTTATTTCCTCAGGCCTGAGTCAGGCAGAAGAGACAAAGGCAGCCAGGAGACTTGGATTTCTCACAACTAAGAACAAGGACTCAGGCTTTGACAAAGCCAAAAGGGCAGGGGTCAATGTCGATCACCCCTTGATTTCCACAGCCCCGAGTCTCTCCCTGAGGCCTCCTCGTGATCATGCCTGTCTTAGGTGATTCCCCCCATGGGAATTCTTACCTGTCAGAATTGGCTAACTGATCAAGCATTGGAGGCCAGGCACAGAACAGGCAGCGTTCATCCCAGGGAAATAAGTTTTGTTTCCTTAGTGGCTCCTGGTCCAGAGGTCTTTCACTCAGCTTAAGTCGCAGGGGGTTACAGCTTCCCGAGACCAGGCAGGGCAAACCCCAACAGGGTTTCAGTTGTATAATTCTAATATATCATCTATATATTGAGTTGTGTGTTCTTTATTTTTGTTATACTGTTTTTTATTTCATTTTTATTATTTTTAATTGTTGTTCAGTTGTAGTTGTCACACATTTTTCCTCATTGCTCTTCCCCGCCCTGCTCCCTTCCCTCCTCCACTCCCTCCCTCATTACCACAGTCAATCCCCAGACCATTGTCTGTGCCAATGGGTCTTCTATACATGTCACTTGACTTGCCCCTTCCCCTTTTTTCCCTCGTTATCTCCCCTCTGGTCACTGTCAGTTTGTTCTTTATTTTCATGTATGGTTATATTTTGTTTGTCCATTTGTTTTGTTGATTAGGTTCCACTTATAGGTGAGATCATATAGTATTTCCCTTTCACTGCCTGGCTCATTTCAGTTAGTATAATGCTCTCCAGTTCCATCCATCCTGCCTTGAAAGGTAAGAGTTCTTTCTTTCTGCCACATAGTATTCCATCATGTAAATGTACCATAGTTCTTTAATCTACTCATTTACTGATGGGCATTTAGGCTGTTTCCAGCACTTAGCTATTGTGAATAATATTGCTATGAACATTGGGGTGCACAGGTTCTTTTGAATTGGTGTTTCAGGATTCTTAAGGTATAATCCCAGCAGTGGAATCACTGGATCAAAAAGCAGATCCATTTTTAGTTTTCTGAGGAAATTCCATACTGTTTTCCACAGTGGCTGAACCAGTCTGCATTCCCACTAACAGTATACTAGGGTTCCCTTTTCTCCACAACCTCTCCAGCAACTTGTTTGTTGATTTGGATATGATGCCCCTTCTGACCAGTGTGAAGTGCTATCTCATTGTGGTTTTCATTTGCACCTCTCTGATGGCTAGTAATGTTGAGCATCATTTCATATGCCTCCAGGCCTTCTGAATGTCCTCCTTGGAGAAGTGTCTATTCAGGTCCTTTTCCCAATTTTTAAATGCATTGTTTGTCTTCCTGGTATGAAGCCATGTGAGTTTTTTATGTATTTTGGAGATTGAACCCTTGTCTGAGGTATCCTTGGCAAATATGTTTTCCCATACGGTTGGTTCCATTTTCATTTTGTCGATGTTTTCTTCAGCCATAAAGATTTTAATTTGAAGTAGTTCCATTTGTTTATTCTTTCCTTTATATCCCTTGACCTAGGAGATGTATCAGTAAAAATAGTGCTGTATAGGATATCTGAAATTTCCCTGCCTATGTTCTCCTCTAGGACTTTTATGGTGTCATGACTTATGTTGAAGTCTTTTAACTATCTTGAGTTTATCTCGGTTTATGGTATAAGTTGGTGATCAAGTTTCATTTTTTTGCAAGTACTTGTCCAGACCCCCAACACCATTTCTTGAAGAGGCTGTTTTTACTCCATTTTATGCTTATGTCCCTTTTGTCAAAATTAATTGACCACAGAAACATGGGTTTCTGGTTTCTCTATTCTGTTTCATTGTTCTTTGTGTCTGCTGTTATGCCAGTATGGGATTGTTTTGATTACAGTGGCCTTGTAATATGGTTTGATTTCAGTTATTATAATCCTTCCAACCATGTTCTTCTTTCTCAAAATTGCTGAGGCTAGTTGCGTTCATTTATGGTTCCATATAAAGTTTTGAAATATTTGTGTTGCCAGCTGGAGTCACCCCATTGCCAAAACAGAGGCCAGAGCAGAGCTGAGACATGGGTGGTAACCATGCTGCCTGTTGGCCGTCACCAGGTGAGTAGGCCAAGAGCTGGCAGAGGCCCGGAGGAGAGCTTCCTGGGATGTGCACTGTGAAGCAGTAACCCCATGCTGTTCCTTTCGATTCTTTCATCGAGTTTCATCCTTTCTGCTCTATATTTATATTGTCCACTTTTTTGTTATATCTCTTAATTTTATTCATTTTAATTATTTTAAATTATCTTTCTAATAATTCTAACATCTTTGTCATAATGAGATGTAGTTCATTTCTTGTCTCTTCACACTATGTTTCTAGTTGTTGGGTTTTCTTGTTGTTGTTGTGTGTGTTTGTCTTTTAACATGCTTTATCATTTTTTGTTAAAAGCTGGCCATGTTTTATCATGTCACAGGAACTAAAAAGTAAATGGGCCTGTAGTTTGTAGATTTATGCGACCCAAGTGGAGATCTGGCTGTGTTAGTTGTTTGCTGGCTGTGGGAGTGGTTTGAACTGTCTCTAGTCCTTGTTTTGGTTTTCCTTCTTGTCTCCTTTTTTGGCTTGATTTCCAAAGATTATAGTATGAGAAGGGAGGTAAAAGGTAACTTTTCAGTAAGAAGCCTGACAACACTATGCCAGCCAGGTGATTGAAATGAATAACAGTGATAAATCATTTTAATGTGATATGATGAAAATGTTACCTTACCTCTGAGTCTTCTTTCCAGAAATTCATAAACCCAGTCTAACCCTGAGAAAAAGCATAAGACAAACACCAATAAAGATACATTCTACCACATTCTTAAGTAATAATTCCCCAAAATATCAAAGTCTAAAAATAACAAGGACAATTTTAGAAGCTATCTCAGCCAACAAGTGCCTAAGGAGATATGACCATTAAATGTGCTATGAAAACCTGAAATGATTCATGAAACAGGAAAAATTTATTAGGTAGAAATTAAGGAAATATGAATAAGTATGAATTTTGGTTAATAACATTGCATTGCTATAGGTTCATTAAGTGTAACAAGTAAGCCATTTCACTAATGTAAGAGGCTAAAAATAGGATAAATTAGGTGTGGTATATATGGGAACTCTGTTGCATTTTTTAAAATCTAAAAGTATTCTGCAGTTATATAAAAATCATAATTAGTTGCTATCTGAATTAAATACATGATTAGTACTTCCTTTGAATAAAGGGGAAATAAACAACTATTTGAATGCTTCAATTTAATGGGATTTTATTCTGATCCAGAGAAGCCAATATAAGCAGGTAGATATAAAGCACATTCTAAACAATTTGTGTAAACAGTAACATTGACTGGGAAGTATTGTTTTTAATAATAGCAATTTGGAACCAAAATTTGAACTTGACAAACCCTTTCTTGAGTTTAATTTTCTAGTCTGTTCTCTGCATAGAAGCAATAACTTATGAAATAAAATATTGCTCATAGTGAGAGGAGGGGCCCATTCTAAATGGGCCAAAACCTACAGTTGGAAAACAGATTTAACGACACACATAATACAGTTCCATATGTATTTTTACATTGTGGTTTAGAGGGAAAACAGAAACTACTCATATAATTGTCTCCTAAATGTCAGCAGGAAAAATGAAAATAACTTCCAGTAATAGCATTTATAATCTGAGATAGCCTGGACACAATAAAAGACATCCATAAAGAGTTTTAGCCAAAGGGTCATTAAAATAAAGTTGCTATTAAAAATGTGCTCTTGAACTTGTATTCTTCTGTACATTAGAGAGCAGCATATGCAAGCATACATTTATAAAACATCATCAAGCTAGTGAATATATCTAGGTTTAATAATAAAATTTTACCTGACAAGAGCATGGAATAAGCAGCATTTAACATTTAATAACAGTGCATATGCTGTTAACTTCTCTAATTTGAGGAATTATAGAAGCTCCAGCACTGATGTATTATTTTCACTTTTACAGTGAATTATTGAAGTATTTTGTCATGGAGTCCAGGGGCTATTAATTAGCTTTAAGTTTTTTACAATTCAAAAATCTGACCAGATCTGAATGAATCCATTATCAAAATTCAGTAACATTCTTTAGTTCGGTAACTAATTTTGTGGCTGTTATTTTCTAACTGTTAAAAATATCAAATTCACCCACTTTAGTACAGGTTTTGCTTGCATATAATGACAGCACTATTGAATACCAGGAAAGCATCAGAGAGTATGCTGTAGTTTCTCACACATATTTTTATTTAATGTTGATTAAACCTAGAAGTAAGACTTTTTTATTGTATTTTAGGATGAGAATTCTGATGCTCAGATAGGGTTAGTAATATTTTTCAGTTAATACACCTGGGAGATTGAGACAGTGAGATTTGAACCCAGATGAGATCATCTGTCTCTCAGGCTCACTCATTTTTGACAAAGCCCAATCCCTCCAATATTTTATAGCATGCAGTGAATAAGTAAATATGATGGCATGACCAGAATTTAGTAAAGTCGTTAAGGTGTATAAGATTCTCTGTAAATATTACAGGTTAGGAATCATTAGTCTCTGCAGGTACAGGAGCTGCAATGTGCCCTTTTGTGCTTCAGTGTGAAGAAAGTGCAATGTTGCTGAATGGTAAATCAGCAGTTGCTCTGGTGCATGCCAAGTTGGCTAGAGTCAATAGTATTTCTGGACCATTTTAGAAGCACTATAATGTGCCAGACAAAAAGCAACAAAACAAAACAAAAAAGCATGTCAGAAAAACTAGCAGGTAATGGAGCTACTATGTGGAACATGGTCAACTCACTAGTATTTTTATCCTTAGACTTATTTAGTGAAAGGTTACTGATTACATATTTTGTAAGGGCACCTTTTATTCAGGCTGGGTTAGATAAACAGGGTGTTAATAATTCTGCTCTCTACACTGACAGAGGCACTGTGAAGACTTCTCACACCTAAAGTTGATGCAGATCAAGTCACTATAACTTGATGTTTCCAGGCGTTCTTAATCTGTAGATAAAAATGTCATTCTATGTCAAACTAATTAATATCAATGACCCTGAGCTTGTACCAACTTCAGTAGCAGTGATTCCAGTTCATTGGTGCTTTTCTTTGCCCGCAAACACCCAGCATCTCTTCATATGAGCCAATGCTATTCTGTGCAAAACTTCTGTAGTTTGCTGGGAAAATAAATAATTTGAAACTACTTTTGAAATAAAACCACACAGTTTCTGATTCCTGATGGCTCTCATAGGCTTAGTTCCCTCAAAAGTGTTTCCTCTAAGTCTAGTTTAAGAGCTGGACATCGACACTATCTTCTCATTCAGTTGTGCAGTGAAGCTGGAAGATGCTCCCATTGTGAAGGTTACTGCCAACCCACTGCACTGGCCTTGGTTCATAAGGACCCTGATTACATTAGCAAGTAAGATCTCTGAGGAATTAAATTTCTTATTATTCTCAGGGACTATGCAGACCAAACAAAACAAAAAAAAAGTCCTAGTCTCTAAACACTTAAATTAGTTTTTCAGTTTAGGCTGTCACCTTTCTGACATATATGGCTATCTTCTCATTCCAGTACATTTACAAGCCATCTAGACCCAATAATGTCATTGTCATCACTGATCCCTGACCCACAATATGTTTGATTTGAGAAAACAACTTCAACCTATGAGGTGAGGTACTTCTCCCATGAAGTACCTCCACTTCCCTACCCCTGGACCACACTATACGTGTGGGTCAGTGTGTTGATAGTAATGGCCCAAGTCTCCGTTCATTTTGGTTACAAACAGAAGTACCGCATGTCTTGAGTGTATGCTTGTATTTATGCGATGTGATCAAGGGTGACTGTGCTTTGCCCCTCCTCCCAGCATTCAAGCTCCAAATGTACATTGTTATAGTAAAGGAGAGAAAATATAGCTCAGCCAATTACAAATCAAAATTATATAGCCTCCATGTACAAATATATAAGCAGTAGTCACAAAAAATCATTAGTTAATTGTTCAAGGTTTATAGTTTTTAGAATATTTTGAGCATTATTACATTTGTTTTTGTTTCTTTTATTATTTTTTATTTTATTGAATTTATTGAGGTGGCATTAGTTAATAAAATTATATAGATTTCAGGTGTACCATTCTAGGTACATCTTCTGTATATTTATTGTGTTCACTATCACAAATCAAGTCTTTTTTCCAGCACACACTTTTCAGATAAAAGCTGACATTTGAAAAATCCTGTTAACAGTAAAGGTAATGTTATACAAATGTCCTTTAGTTTTGCTTTGACAGTTTAGAAGGCAATTTAATGGTTCAGAAACCCCAGTCAATTTTTGGCATTATTTTCCATCTTTGATAAATTCAATTAATGAATAAAACAGAAGAGTTTTTGAGATGTTTTCAGGTCATAAATTCCTGGAGCCATATAATGTCCATTCCAGAAAAGGACACTATTGGTATGATTGCTACTTGTTTTTAGAACATTGGCACAGAGATATGATTTAGGTTAAAGGCATATGTGAAAAATAACTTTTTAATACAACCTATAAGCATGCTTCTCATGTAGTATAATATGATTTAAAGCCAGTAACAGGTAGGCTATTTTTCTGGTCTCCTGAAATGAAAATTTATCACGGATTACTAAGGACTCTAATATTTCAGACAGCCATATTTCTTTACAGAATATTGTTGTCTCGAGGGCAGATTAATGCACTAGGTTACAAATCCTACAGGTGTTTTAGAGGCATAGATACATGGAACAGACTGATAGCTGTCAGAGGAGGTGGGGAAGAACTAGATGAAAACAGGTGCAGGGATTAGCAAAATAACATACATGCCAACATGACCTGTGACAATAGACAACAGTGTGGTGGTGGCCAGAGGGAGTGGGGTGAGGAAGGAAGGGAAGAGAAAAATTGGGGGGAGGGGGGTGGCAGGAACAGGGCATCTGTAGGAGTGTAAACAATAAAAATAAAGTAAAAAATAAAAATTAAAGAAATAAAAATAACACATTCATTCTAGACAACATCAGAAAACATGAAGTTTCAGAACTGGAATATACTTGTGTTAAAGGTGAGGTCTGGTTGTGTCAGAATCGAAGTTGCTGTACCTTAGTCACAGTGAATTGGGCGAGGACTCTAGTTCTCTCTTTTCCAGTTCTATAACTTTTCTACTGTACCAGGTCCTTGAAGTATTTGTGCTTCAAACATAAAAATAATTTTAAAAAGGGAAATTTACACTATAGTTGTGGTTCCAACTTTCTTTCCCAGAAGTTCCAAATGCCCCAAATTGTCATCAGATAGTCATTCTCAACTGGGACAATTTTAGCCACTGGGAAAGGTTGGCAATGTCTGGGGGCATATTTTTTAAATTATTTTTAATCGTTGTTCATGTACGGTTGTCTGCATTTCCCCCCCCACCCCACTCATCCCCACCTCCCTCCCCTGATTGCACCCCCTGTTGGTTTTGTCCATGTGTCCTTTCCAGTTGTTCCTGAAAACCCTTCCCACTCCCCACCCCATCATCTCTTCCCACTTCCCTTCTGGTTACTGTCAGTTTGTTTTCAATTGTTACAAATGCAAAGTTGTGGAGGAAGAGGGGAAGGTTGCTACTAGCAACTGCTTGATGCTAAATGTTTTACAATCCATAGGACAGCCTTGCCAACCAGGAATTTTCTGGCTCTGCATGTCAGTGGTACCAAGGCTGAGATAGTCTGCGTTAACTTTTCTTTTGCCTAAATTATTTGATCTCAAATGACAAATAGAATCTATCTCTTATGCCACCTCCAGTCAATAGTCACTATCTTGAGCTCCGTGCTGAAAACAAAATAACAGGCATCTGTTCTATCTGCTCAGAGAGAAGGAAATGACTCTACTGTGTATTTGTAGCTTAACCAACATTTTTAAAAAATTTAATATGATTGTTGTTTTCCATTAGTGAAGTTAGAATTGCCAGTGTTTGTCATGGCTTAAAAGCTTTTTTCCTAAATTCACTCCCTACAAATTTTTTCAGAATACCGTATTTTAAATTAGCATTAATATAACTCTTCTGGCATACAGAGTTTCCTGTAGCTTATTCATGGCACATATAAATAATCTAAGAACATTTTTTTTTTAATTCTCAGTTATAAAAGATGTTTTATTTTTTCAAATGTATTTATAGTCCGTAACAAATTGATACTTTAAAAATATAAAAATGAGTAACCAGAGAAATACTTTTAAGAAGACATACTCAAGGCACATTTTAAAATTATTAGTCAATAAACTTAAATAAATGACCTTTCAATTCATTATACAAGTTCTAAAACATTCTCAATTATAGTATTCTTCTCAGTGAGATTGTTTATGGCCCAGCAAGGATATGAGAAGTACAGTAGGAGTATCATAAATTATTATTTTATTTAAATCTGCTTCTCCATTCAACAAACATTCATTACAAGCCTGGTATGCCATGCACTTCACTAGGTTGCAGGAATGCAAAGATAAAAAACAACCTCAGTCTGCATGGACTTCCCTCTCTAGTGGAGAAGTTATAAATATTTTCAGTGGAACTGAGAGTCAAAAGATATCAGTCATCATGGGTAACATGAGAGTGTAGCAGATGCTGAGAGAATCCCTGGACTGAGAAGACCGTGTCACAAATACTTCTCTGGTGCAGGACCCACCAACTTAAGGATAGTGTCTTTGCTAAAGGGAACTTCTTTGCCAACTTTGTTGTTTAGAAGTATCTGTTGAATACAAGTGTTACCAGACTGAGGGGGTAAAAACTGCTTGTGCATTTACAAGATGACAAGATAATGATTGTCCATGACTGCCCCTCAAGTCATGTATTTCCCTTTAGTTCCATTCCAGGCTGTTTAAAGGCATTTAAAGCCCAATGGTTGCAGGAAATGATACAATAGCCACTGCATCTTTAGGAAAGAACATGTTTCCAATAGGTTTTTGCTGTGGGCAATAGTAGTCCAGCTGACTTTGTGACCAGGAGTTGGTAGCCAAGGCCAACAAGATGCTTAAATTGGTGTTTTGTTAGAACTATTGCATAATAACTAATTTTTAACAGCTTATTACCTTCCTCAAAAGGGAGACCATTTATTATTTTTCTACTGATTTAAAACAGATAGCTAGAAAGAAGCATATGTGCTATTTATTTTTTACTTACAATTACTTTTTCTTATCTTTAGCAACTACACTCTCAATTGATCTTTTCATGACTTGTAATTTGAATGGCTAACAATACCACTTAGATTCATTTTCCAATGTAAAACATGTTGGTTTTAAATTATATGTATCTCTATGAGGCTGAACAGCCTTTGAAAAATGTTCCTGGAGTTGGGCTATCACAGGATTAATGCAGGTATTGAAATCTTGCCACTCTGTAATTTTGAAGCAAATGCTGTTGTCAGTGCACAGCAGATTAATTGTACTTTAGTTTCTTTTTCCCCTCACCTGAGGAAACTTTTTCCATTGCTTTTTTAGAAACATAGAGGAAGGGAGAGAGGAGGAGAGAGAGAGAAACAGTGATGTGAGAGAGAATCATTGACTGATTGCCTCATAAATGTACCCCTATTGGGGATGACATGAGGATGAAGCTCCAAGCAATTAAGTTACACCCACCAGGGCTGTTCTTTAGTTTTTAAAGATTTTATTTATTTATTTTTAGACAGAAGGGAAGGGAAAGAGAAAGAGGAGGAGAGAAAATTCAATGTGTGGTTGCATCTCTCACACTCTCCACTGGGGACCTGGCCTGCAACCCAGGCATGTGGGTTGTACCCTGACTGGGAATCAAACCAACAACCCTTTGGTTCACAGTCTAGCTCTCAATCCACTGAGCCACACCAGCCAAGGCTATACTTTAGTTTTGATGTGACATTTCATTCAAACAGTTTAGGAAACTAAGATAGTAAAATTATTTTTCAAAACTGTTAGGCTAGTCATAGTTTCTATTCTCATTACCTTCAAGTGTATTATACCAAAAAGATAAATAAGAGGAGCACACCATGCAAACAAAATAGAATTGTATGTGGAGACATTATTATTAATGTTCATAAGTGATTAAATAAATCACAGTATATTTTTTCTAGTGACAGATCAAATATACAAAAGTGATGTAGACAGTGGAAATAATAATTCAGAAAAAGCTGTCATCTGAATATTGGATTACAAAACTGCAAATTGTATTTTCCTATTGCCTGACTTATCTAAATTTTCCTATTGTTATGCCGAGTTCTTTACCTATAAACTTAAAATATAGGTATGTGTTATTTTATGGTATACTGTGGATTCTTACAATCAATGTGACTCTGGACAAGTCACTTGTTTTCTCCCCCAGTTTGTGACCCAGAATCTGAGGCTAGTTTAAGCATAGGTAGAGGGAAATTAAAATACAGATAACAGTAAGTTTGATGACTATGTGTTGTCAATATGATGGTTAAGACTTTAGCATCAGAAAATCAAATGCCGCTTTTATCTCACTTTAATAGTTTGTCCTGATATCGCACCAAAGTATATTTCGCCTTGTTCTTGTGACTACCAATGGAGAATGGAAACCTAACTCAACATCTGGCTCCACACTAGGACCCTGCTTCCCTTGGCCTGCTGCCAGCCTTCTCCAGGGCTGCTGCTCTCACCACCACCCTCCCCCTGCAAGCCTTGCCTCTTTTGAACAGGCTCCGAGGAAAACCTGGCCCACATGCATCTTGATCCTCCAAGCACAGGTTATGAGTTGGACTGTGACTGTGACCCTGAATGTGCATTGGAATCGTGATGCCCGGATCCTCCAGCAATTGATAGTATTTGTTTTAAGGTTAAAAGTTTGTCCTGTATTCTAACTTTTTACCTTAAATTAGTTAAAAATTCACAAGAAGTTAAAAAAAGATGGTACACAGTTTTCATGTACTCTTCACTCAGCTTCCCCTAATGAGAAAATTTGACATGGACATAACACATTATAAAAAAATCCATGATATTGACTATTAATTACTATTAACTTATAGATCTTAATTGAATTCATCAGTGTTTGCAGGTACTTTTTAAATGTTTAGTTTTATGAAAGTTTATCACACTTGCAGATTTGTGTAACCATTACCACAATCAGAAGAACACAGTTCTTCCATCACCCACCAGCAAGCTTCTTAAGTAACTTCTTAATAATCATATCCTTTCCCAACCCAAACCCTTGGCAAGCAATGATCAATTCTCCTTCACTATTCTTTTGCATTTCATGAGTATTACATAAAGAGAACTCTTCAGTACGTAACCTTTGAGATTGATACATTTCATGAAGCATAATAATGGATTTGAGTTCCATCCAAATTGTTTATGATAGTTCATTATTTTGTTATTGAAAGATAGTATTCCAAGATATGGATGTAACAGTTTGTTTATCCATTTGCCCATTGAAAGGCATAAGGTTGTTTCCTATACAGAATAATGGCAAATATAACTGCTATAGAGATTCATATATGGGTTTTTGTATGAATAAAAAAATGTACACTCATCTAGGACACCAATTTTTCAACTGGTGTGCTACAAGACTTTTTTAAAATATGTAATACCTATTTAGTCAGGAACACTGAACTATTTTCCCTTAGACTGTAAAAAAAATTGACAACAGCCAACATATCAATATCCATTCATTATGAATGAATTAAAATTATATGTATTTTTATCAGATTGGCAAAAAATATATACATTTTTGATGTGCCACAGAATGTTAGTAATTATTTTCTATGTGCCATGAAATGAAAAACATTAAAAATCACTGATCTAGGATACATACCAAAGAAGATGATTGCTAAGTTTTGTAGTATGTTTAATATTACAAGAAACTGACACACACGATGTGTTCCCAAGTGCTAGTACCACTCATCTGCCCACTAGCAATCTATGCAAGAGTCAGCTGTTCCACATCCTCACCCGCACTTGGCACCATCAGTAACTTTTATTTTATTCATTCTGATAGGTCTGTAGTAATATGTCACTGGAGTTTTAATTTGTATTTTCTTAATGGTTAATAATGTTGAAAATATTGTATGTTTATTTATCCACATTATTTTATATATTCTATATATACTCCATGTAGCCTACTGTAAAGAGGTGTTTTAAAATTTTGATTATTTTCTTATTAAATGCTCTTGAATGATTATTTGCTCTAATAATCATTTGCTTAAATGCTCTAAATGATTATTAACTATTAAATTTAGAGAGTATATAAGGTCAGTTGCACAGAAACACATTAATTTTTATGCAGTCCAATTTATTATTCTGTGTTTTCTTCTACAAAGTTTGTTTTATATTTTATATTTAATAGGTCTGTAATGTTGTGAATAATGTTTGTTTTGTGAATTTTGATTATTTCTAAGATTTTTTAATATATCATCAAGGAATAGAAATACTATAGGAGTTAGAATAAATGTAAGTTTTATTCTTTGTCAAAAATGCAAAATTTATATTTAAACATGATAATCTTGTTTTTGGCTCTGCGAACTGGAATTTACCTATTTTATTAAATTGGCAAACTTTAAATTAATAAACTACTTATACAACTAAGTGTGAATAATTTAAAATGTGTTGGTAAACATATATAAATGTATTTCAAGATAAAATTATAACTTTACATGTATGATTTCTATGGTAATGTAATTATGGATTTGCTTACACAGATATAATTTGTGTACTAAGAGAAGTTCAAAATTCAAAGAGCATGTGTGCTTTTCTTATCAAAGGTAATTAAAATCTTAATTAAGACATTTTTTCTTTTCATATCTTAAAACATCCAATACTGCTAACTAAAAAAGCTAAAGGATTAACTATTCCTTGTCAATATTTTTTAAAAACATGAGTCACAGATTCATTGATCTGTCAAGACTTAAAACACAATGAGTCACAAATTCATTGATTTCCTCCTTCTATGTTTGATTTAAACTACTTAGATTTTATTACTTACCTTAGCTTTTTAGTATTGAGGGGTAAGGAATGAAACTACAATTACTTAATACTTAGGTATCAGAAATGAAGGTCTCCCTGATCCACTCCCCATACACAACACAATCACATTTCATCTTCAAAACCACCTAAAAGTTCAAACTCACTTCTTTTAAGTGAGGTAATTAATTTCCAGACAGATTAAGTAAATTGCTACAGAGTATCACTAGGTAGCATCAACAAGATTTCAAAGCTGTTTTGCATAATTTGTGAACCCTGCGTTACCCACTTAGGACTGTTTAGTACCTTAGATCACTTAAAAAATCTAGTTGAAGTAATGGAGTGAAATGATATTGTCTTCTATTATGCTAGAACATGTGAAATAATTACAAAATGAAAAATCATTTACTGTTGATTTTCTTGTTCTATTTATTTAGTTAATAAATTATTGACAATGACAATTGAGAACTGGTATTTTATTATATTTAAAAATGACTCTTACAAGTCAACAACAGAAATACAAAGAACAATAAAAGAGGTAAAAATTTGAGCACTTACAAAAAAAGATACACAAAAGTACAGTAAATGTATGAAATATCTAACATTGTTATCAGCAGAGAAGTGACAACCAGATGCACAGTGAGACAGCAATGCACACTGCCTGGAAAGTTTTAATTTAAAAGATCAACAAAACCAAGATGTGGAACTGGAGCTGAAGACCACATTCACTGTAACAACCACTTTGGAAATGGTTTGGCAGGTTCTGAGTAAATTAACTCTATGCAAGTGTCGAAACAGCATTTTACTTCTAGGTTTTTATTGAAGAAAGAAGAAACACATGAAAAATGTAAGGGAATGTTCCTAACAATTTTATTCCTTATAACCAAATATTGACAACCATCGACTAGACAATAGATAAGCAAAGTTTGTCATAGTTATACAATAGACTACTACTGAGCAATGAAAAGGAGCAAAGTATTGATCCATCTGACATTGACAAATGGTTGAGCAGTGGAAGCCTTGGACAAAAGAGTATATGCTCTGTTGTTTAGCTTATAAGAAACACTAAAAAGATGAAGCAAAAAGAACTAGTGTCTGAAAGGAAATCACTATTGCCTAGAGCAAGAGTTGAGGAGGGAATGATTTTGGGGGGCCATCTGGGAACTGGAAGAAAGGACAGAATATTCAATATCTTGATTGGTGGTGTTAAACCAGTGTATGCATTTGCCAGAGTAAATTAATATGTACAGGGGTGGGGAAAAGTAGGTAGGAACTCTGGGTCAATGTGTGCTTGAGTATAGCAAGTAGACTACAGAATGTGTAAATAATAAAGGATGGCAATCTGAGCATTTACAAGATTGTACCTAGGTACACTGTGCCAGTGTGACATTCTTTTAAATTAATGAAGTTATTGTAATAATCATAACCTGCATGACCTTTTCCACATGAACATTTATAAACCTATTTTTGCCCTCCTCTGTAGGTGAAAATGGGTTCATTTTTATTTCTAAAAACTAGTTTCCAATAAAGTTGATTTAAGAAACATATCAAGCAAATAAAATTTGAGAAATACAGTAGAGAAAGTTACAGTAAGATGGAAAGCCTTGGCTGGTGTGGCTCAGTGGATGGAGCCCAGCCTGCAAACCAAAGGGGTGACAGTTGGATTCCCAGTCAGGGCAGATGCCTACGGTTCTGACCAGGCCCCCATTAGTGGGTATGTGAGAGGCAACCACACATTGATGTTTCTCTCCCTCGTTTTCTCCCTCCCTTCCCCTCTGTCTAAAAATAAATAAATCTTAAAAAAAAAAAAAAAAAGAATGTGTCTGGGCACCCAGATCTGTGTGCTGACATTTACTATATTGTGGGCCTTTGAAGAAATATCTTAACTAAGCTCTCCATAATTCAGCTTTCATAAATAATTTTTTTTAAATGCAGCTCTAAGATCATGCTCTAGGATTACCCTAATGATTAAATTAGGTCTGTCTATGAATCTTCTGGCATAGTTCCTGGAGCTTTTTGACCCTAAAAATATTGTAGAATATAAGAAGAGCTGCACTTTACTAATGTGTATTATAAATGCAGTTCCAATGAATACTTAATTTTTACAGTTTACTACTTAATGAAATAAGGCAAAATAATTTTAAAAATAGTATATTCTATAATAGTATTTCCTGAACCAAACACTAATATTATTAGTTATGATGAAATACATTCCAAAAATTATAAATTATATTTGACAGTGGGCTTGATAATCATATATATCAAAATCTTTACTTAAATGTAATGACATTTATTATTCATGTCAAGAATATTTTTAGGACATTCAATGATATGCAACTTCTTGCAAGCAGTGAAACTTAAAAAACAAACTTAACAAAACTTTTATAATGACATAAGAACAAATTGTTTTCCCAAATGTTGATGCATTCCATTATAGTCCAGGGATTACACAGAGAAGTGATGCAAGCTAGAAAAAAGTGATAAAATAAATTTAAAGTGTAAAAAATGAAATGAAAAGAATACCACCAAACAAACAAAAATATAGTAACACCAACAATATAAAATGGTAGTCAAGCCTTCATTGGAATGGCTCAGTTGGTTGGGAATCATCCCGCAAACCAGAAGGTCAGGTTGCAGGTTCAATTCTTGTCAGTACACATGCCAGAGTTGTAGGGTTGGTCCCCAGTCGGTGTACCTATAAGAGAAGAGGCAACAAATTGATGTTTCTCTCCCAGATCAGTGTTTCTCTTCCTCTTTGTCTCCCTTCCTTTCTCTCTCTTGCTAGATGATAGATTGATGAGAGAGAGAGAGAGAGAGAGAGAGAGAAAGTGAAACTGCAAAACAAAATGAGGACTCCTTACATGCAAGTGCTGACACCCTACACAATTCATTCCTCTGTTGAGTGACAAGGAAAGGAAAGAAAGAGGAAAGAGTGGGGAGAAGGAGGGAAATGAGATGTAGAAATGGAAGACAGAGATGACTGAAGTGTCTGGTGTTCTACAACAAATGTTACAAAAAATAGAGATGGATTTGCAAGTAAAAAAGAAATAGTTTCATCAAAGATGATGGTCATCAAGCACAGGAGTGAAATGAAAAGCTATGCCAGGAAGGGAGAAGGGGATAGATAAAACAAAGGACTAGAAAATCAGTTTGTTGAGGAAAGGTTTTTAAACACCTGAATACTATTTCAAAGGTATTCTAAATTCAAACTTTTGAAAAACTAGATGAAGACCTCCTGAGAATATAAGGTTGTCAGAAATAGGAGGTATTGCATATAATAAATGATTAATGGCTGATAAAGAATAAAATTTAGCCAATTGGCTTATTAAGTAAGCAATGAATCAGGCAGCATCTCATCCAACAGATAGAAGGAGACCTAGGGGGTTGTACAAAATGGAAAGATTGTAGGAAGCCCTGGCCAGTGTGGCCCAGTTGGTTGGAGTGTTTTCCTATAACCAAAAGTTAGCAGGTTTGATTTCCAGCCAGGGCACATATATATGTGGGTTCAATTCCTGGTCTGGATGAATATGGGAGGCAACCAACAGGTGCTTCTGTCTCACATGAATGTTTTTCTCTCTCACTTTCTTTCTCTTAAAAAAAAATAAAGATTGTATAGGAAGAACAGTGAGTGGAGCAAGGGTTGACCAGAAAACTCCAGGCTTGCTGATTAAAATTAAATTTCTAAAAGAGGCTGAAATAGCAACCACATCAGGTATTAAATCTAGACTTTGAATCATGAGCACAAGTGATGCCATTTTGAATCTGTTCCTTTCTCTTTAACGTGGCTTATCACAGATAGTGAGGAATATCAACATGAACTCCCCTTCTATCATGTAAGGCCATTGACATCCTATTTAACAGATCAAGTCACATAGAGCTTTATACCCGTTGTCCCCAATTATAAATAATTTAACTTATGTTTTTCAACTTTATGGTGGTGTGAAAGTAATGCATATTCTGTAAAAGCCACATTTCAAATTTTGAATTTTAATCTTTTTCTAGGCTAATGGTGTCAATTACACTTTCTCCTGAGGCGGGGCAGTGGCAGTTAGCTGCAGCTCCCAGGCAGCCGGGGTTCGTGAGACTAAACAACAGATACTCTGCAGTGTTGTATTGCATGTAAGCCCTTAGTGAGTCATGTACAGACAGGAACCAACAGACTAAAATACAGCTCTTGTCCCTGTAGGCAGACTTGGAATGGGGTATCTAAGCACTCCATGACCTTCAGGTTCTTAACAGCAAAGGAAAGAATTCAAGATCATATCCAAGTGAAAGCAAAATCAAATTTTACCTCGGTTGAGAGAAGGCGGTGGGGATGTGAGTTCTCAGAGACGGGATTGAGGGTCAGCCTGGGACTGGCTGCCACTGCCTGCTGCTCCTCTAGTTGCAAATGTCATAGGGCGCTGCTCGAAAGAAGTGAAAATACATGTCCAAATGGACAAGAGTAAACTCATGAGTGAGTTGCATACTGAGTCAGTCAGTTCTTGCAATTTTATGTTTCCAAGGGTCGGTTGTACCTGAACTTTGTGGCACCAAATTCTGTCTCTGCCGTCTGGTTGTGAGGGGGTCTTGGTTCCAATACAGTTTGTTCCAGAAGTATTGCAGTTCATTTCCCCTCTGCCACCCTTCCACTTGTAGTGTCAGTTTTCATTACAATGATGGTATAATGAGCTTTGGGGTCATTCTCTGGTCACTTTTTCCTCTATCTTGAATTAATCTGATTTTAGCCAGGTCTTATTCTTGACTTTTGCAAACATCACAAGAATTCCCTGCCATAAATCGTTCCTCTTTGGTCATGCATGGCAGGCAGGGAGTCGGGGGCAAGCTCTGGGTGGAAGGACCTAGGGGTTCATGAGCCTCTGTGTCCATTCTTACTTCCTCATTCCCTTGTTGGGAGCTTTCTCTAATTTCTTTCCATCCTGCCTTACACTGACTCAGCTTCCCTCTCTCAGTTGAGTCACTATTGTTTTCTACTACAAAAGAGCCAAAATAGTTGTTTTGTGAGGTCTCAGGTAGACTATACTGAAAGTCTGGCTTTAATGTTCAAAACTCATTTGTCTCTCAAGATTATTCCAATTCTCTATTCGCTGTGTATTCTTTAAAGCCAAGAGTTAACTCAGGGAAATGTTGTGAACAACAGGATTTTAGGCATACCCCGTAAATATGGGGTAAAAACACTAGGCTTTTAAATGCAGCTTAGCTTGCTTTACACAAAAAAAATGAATCTGAAACATTTATGATACATTATAGTCACAAAATGTTACTTTTAAATTAAATTTTAGTTTTATTGAATGATATCTTTTAGATACTATAAAATCAGAATTCCTTAATATTTTTATGGCAAATGTTACTTTTTCCAAATATATATTCTTTATACATCTGAATTTTTATGTATTTTATTAGATTTTCTAGAGTAAAATATACGTTAGTTGAGAAATATTGTGCTAAATCCCTAAATATTGTAAAAGATCCCTTGACTGAGAATCACAGAATATTTTCCATTGACTTAATCAGTGTGCGAGGTATAGGTTATCCCCAGACGGTGGGTCTTTGAGCAGAGGCTTTCTTTTGGGCTCCTCATCCTGAAGCCCCATGTTCTATGTCACACTGACAGATGAGCTCCATCGAGTCTGTGGAGGTGGGACAGCTTACCTGGGTGGAACAGCCTGGTGAAGGGAGACTGTCAGGTATTTCCATGTTGATACACAGAAAGCTGAGTCTCATTATTTTCAGTTCTGAAGAGTGACATACGTGTAACCAGATTAATGTAATCGTGTTTTTAATGCTGCCCAATTATATTCTCTACTAAATACTACTTATTTGAAGTAGTATTTCTATAATGTGTTTGTATATGATTCTTTTTGCTTATTTGTGACTATGTCTTTAGAATAGTTATTTAAATGTAGAGGTATTATTTTGTTTAATCCCCAGAAGATGTATTTCTTTCAAATGACTTCCACCAGTGGTATGTGAGTAAATTAATAACATTAATGGGGCAACCTCCCCACACACTAAATTCCATATTTTTATATAAACCTTTTTGTTTTCATATCTATCTCTCTGATCACTACTGAGATTGGGTATCATTATCTCATTGTTTCCAAGGATCTTTTAAGTGTTCAGATAAAAAAAAATCCTTTGTACATGGTATGTGTCATAAATATTTTCTCCCATTTTGTAACTTGTCTTTTAATTTTTACAGGGCATTTCATGGCACAAAAAAGTTATTTAAGGGTGAAGGGAAGGAAATCTTGATTATTCGCTTTAACTTCATGTAGTATACTTCTGTGAAAATGTTTCTTCTTATTGCTTTTTGGAGTTTTTATTCCAGCTTTAAAATATTCAAAAATATATCTAAACTTTTAAATAAATAGAACAATAGTATTCTATTAAAACCTTTATGTGTTGTGCATTTTGCAGTAAAACAGAAGGCAGGTTTTGAACCCAGGAATTTATGTTCTACTATGTTATGTATGATGCTAGGCAGAAAATTGATGCCCAAATATATCCCTGTCCTAATCACAAGAAACTATAAATATGTTACCTTAAATGGCAAAAGAGACTTTGCAGAAATAATTAAGAATATTAAGTTAGGGAGATTATTTTGAATTATCTGGGTGGGCATGATATATATAATCACAAGGGCCTTTAAGAGAAAGAGACAGGTGGGAAGGTCAGAGGCAAAAAGGATAATGTGGAGATGTGACTATTATGCAGAAGTTAAAGTGATAAGTTTGTAGTTTTGAAGATGGAAAAGGGTCATGAGTAGAAAAATGAGAAGCTTTGAGAAACCAGTATAGGCATAGAGCAGAATTATCCCTGGCTCCTCCAGAAGAAACACAGCTCTACTAACAACTTGAGTTTAGCTCACTGTGACCTAATTCACATAATGACCTTTCAATTATAAACGAATAAATTTGAGTTCTTTTTAGGCACTCACTTGTGATAATTTGTTACAGCATCAATTGGAAATAATACACATGATACACATCTACACATGTTAAAATGAGTAAACAGATAATCTCAGTTGGTGTGTGCTTGAAGAAGAGGAAAATGCGTAAGATTAGAGGGTGAGGCTATGCAATATGGTAGACATTAACCATGTACTGTAGCAGAAAAGAAAAATAGTTTTTGTAGACAACTGTCTTTTTCCACTATAATAATGGCAATATAAATGATAATTTTTAGAATGGCAATATGATAAAAAATTCCAAGGCAAAAAGCATAGAATGAAATAAAGAGTGATATGAAATTTTGATAAACTGTGTTCCATTCAAGAGATTAAAGTGATTCTAAACACGGGAGAACACGACAACTTGGTTTCCTTCAGAAACAAAACCATGAGACAGTGTATAAAAGGCTGACACATTTGATGTACTGTGTGGTAAAAGCTGTCAAAAAATAACTGTGACGGAGTGGGAGATGTAATTTATAACATTTGCTACAGTTAACAGATCTTACCCCTAATATGCCAATGGTCATGAAAGTGAAAATTGAAACACAAGTAAAGGACACAAAATATAGAAGAAAAGAAGAAAATATTTGCAAATGAAAGAACATTTTATGAAAGAATAACAACTGACTAATAAATACGTGGAAGGTTGGTCAATTCTAGCTTTACTTCTAATTATTCATCCAAAACTAATCCTTAACCTAATTTTATGACTACTTTTGGCAGAGGGAGATAGCAATTTGTACTATGCCTAAAAGTAAATTCCCAGAATCTTTTTGATATCACTACACATTTTATTATAGTATTTTATATCACTATACATTTTCCATCAATGTGTCATGCACTTTCATATTGAAAATAAAGAAATAATTTAAAGTAAAAACATACTGAGGTTGAAAACTCAATTCAGAGTTAAAGAATCTGAGCATACAATCTTTCATTTTCCAATCTGATAGTTTAGCCTTTGAAAGTATTAAATTCACTTTGCTTAAACTTAGAGTCTTTTGTATTTTTTAAGATTAAATGTCCATCTTAAAGGTCAAGCCAATTGTGATATCATGGCAAGACAGACTTTTATTCTTGCTTTTAACATTAGGGATCTCTTTTATTAGTAACTCCTAACCCATTTGTTACCTGCACCTGGTCTTTGGGGAACTCTGTTATCTTGTCATCTGCCTGAACTTTCAGAGTCCTTGCGTGTTGCTGCAGGTTGTCACGCCTCATCTCCGACAGGCATCTCAATTCTTTTTCAGTGGCTCCTTTTTCAAAACTTGTTTTCTTTTCTGAAGCTGTGCCCTGGGTCTGACTGAGGTGAACAAATATTTTGCTACGATCACATGTGTATCATTTTTCCTCGTCAGTGCTGTGGAACTGATCAATGTCCCAGTCTCCATATCCCAAGTCTAATTATCTTAGAGTAATCTAGATTAAATTAAATATGCTATCTTTTAGCTCAAGCAACTGAAGAGGAAAACATTGTGAAAACTTTACTACTGGATATAACATTAAAGGAGGGAGAAAAAAGCAAAATTCTTCAAAGTAAATTTTAAACGTGTCGTGGCAAATACACATACTAGTAAAAAAGTAGAAAAGACCTAAATAATTCTGTATGAGTGACATTTTTGTATCTCATGATCCTTTTCATCTCTAAAGTAACCTGTAATTCTAGGCACTATAACTGTCACTTTGATTTTACAGACAGCATTTTTGAAGATATTTATATTGTGCAGCTATATCACTCCTCAGAGGAGCACATTACAAATATATATCAGGAAAACAATTTATCTTTACTTGACCCTTGCATTTCAGAAGAGTCATGTGTACTCACATGTTCCACTCCACTGATTTAACTCTCCATACTCTAAGTCAATTATCTATCACTGCATAATTTGTGAAGTACAGACTGAGTTCTCAGAGGGGAGGGGGGGTGGGGACTGGGTGAAGAAGGTGAAGGGGCTAAGCAAACAAACAAACAAACCTCACAGACACAAGTAACAGCTTGGTGATCACCAGACGGAAAGAGGTGGTGGTGGGAGCAGGTAGAATAGGGGAGAAATGGTGATGAAAGGAGACTTGGCTTGATGTGGTGAACACACAGTACAATATAGCAATGATGTATTATAGAACTTGACACCTGAAACCTGTGTAATTTTATTAACTGATGTTACCCCAGTAAATTCAATTTAAAAAAAGATTCACTTGCGAAGCTTTCCAAATTTAGCTCTCTGGTTTTAACATTTGCCCACTTCCCAATTGTTCTGACATAGCAGATATAAAGTGGGGCTTAAGATTCTGCATTTTGAATTATCACACAACTCATTCAATTAGATAAAGGGGTATTTTCAGTGAGCAAAGCAAACCATTGTTGAATAGGGGAGTAAATATTAGGCCTTCTATTATGAATTATTATTATTATTATTATTATTATTACTATTTCACTTAAAAATACAATAAATCTTATGCTTTAGTAATCCTTAATGTATAGAGTAGAACTAGTTCCTTTAGGTAGTGACGCGGCCTACTGGTGTATGGGATATCCTTAAGGAAATGTTGGGTTTGCGCAGAGCGGTGTTTATGAGGGCCATCTCCCTCACTTTCTGCATGTCATATAAAACAGTCTCCATGTATCCAGTTCAGCTGGTTTACAGATTATATTTCCTAGTTTTAGCTGAGCCAATATTTAGAAAATGGAAAATTGACTTACATCTTCCTACAAAGAAATCAGTAATAAAGGATAACAATAAATATTTCAGAATGTTAACTATTAAGTTTAAAAAGAAAACAAAACCCAGTGGCAATATTTCAGAACATAATGCAGTTTCTGTCCATACTTCTTACTCAGTAATGGAAAACAACAGTCATGTAACATCACTGAAATGTTTGCTCTACTGAAGCAGTAAAATTAGCTAGAATAGTCCACAGAAATCAAAATAGAGACAAAACTACATTCTTTTATCAGTATGCACTGTCGACAGGTGTCTGAATGTATTAATGATGAAGGTGCAGGAAAATTATACACTGTGGGAAGTTTACTGTAGAGTTGTATGACAGTCCAGATTATTTAAATTGTCTCCTATTATTTTCTAGATTTTGTTTCACAAACTAATATATCAAGAAGTATTTTTTGTAAACTACTAAAAAAGAGGTATACTGGAAAATGTATGCCTTTATAAGTAAACAATACTTTTAAAATATTTTGGGAAAAATAGTTAAATATTCTAGGCTATTGCTTCAAAGATTATACCATGCAAGAATTTCATTCACAGTATTTTTCAGAGGAATTTCACATTATGTTTCAGAGGAAACAATTCGGTATTTATTGTTTCATTAAACAGGTAGAAATCAGGTGTGCACAAATTATACTTGCAAACATCCATGTCATTAATTTCACAGAATGAGATTTATGTATAAATGTATAGTGGGTCTTTATAATATTTTATGATGACATGGAGAACAGCTATAAAAATCTTCTTCAATACAAAGAAGTATGCTGGTTATCTTTGGCAAAGTAGCTAAAATAATGGAATAATAATGAGGGGCAATTTTCAAAAATAAATATAAGCATTCTAAATTTATCAACTGCTTTTTGATGACAAGTATCTGTTAGTAGTACACTAACTTGTAGGTATTTTAGAAAATACAATACAATCTATCCCTATAGTGTAAAGGTTATGATTTTAAAATAAAGGAGAAAATGTTCTGTGAAACATTCTGTTATTAAGAAACACTTTAAATATGAGTATTTGATTATTTCCAAATATTTTATAATTTTGTTACCTAAAATAATTTTTACAACTTGAAACAATACATTTAAATCTATGCTCTTGAAAAAGTAGAAAAATATATTCTAATCTATTTAAGGTGTTTCAAAACTAATATTTAATAGTCTTTGAAGCCATTTGTTATTTATATAAAACACATTTTCAGATTAGTTTATAAAAGCCACATTAAAGAAAATAGGTTTTTCCTGGCTGGCGTAGCTCAGTGGATTGAGCGCGGGCTGCGAACCAAAGCATCGCAGGTTCGATTCCCAGTCAGGGCACATGCCTGGGTTGCAGGCCACAGCCCCCAGCACCCACACATTGATGTTTCTCTCTCTCTTTCTCCCTCCCTTCCCTCTCTAAAAACAATAAATAAATAAATAAATAAAATCTTTAAAAGAAGATAGGTTTTTAATCTCTCAATTTTAACAAAAGTCTTTGCATATTTGTAAATAGAGATTGAAAAAGTAATATTTTGAAGTTAAGCTAACACTTTCCTTCTATTTGTGTATATTACATTAGGTTGGTTAAAAAAATCTGTTTAGTTTTTTCCATAAAATAAAATACACATTTTTCACCAATAACTTTAATAATTTGGATATTTTGAGTATGTCGACGGCTATCTCTCGCTATTGGCTTCTAGTGGGTAGAGGCCAGGGGTGCTGCTGAACATCTTCAATACATGAGACAGCCCCACAGCAAATAATTATTTGGCCAAAATGTCAATAGTTCCAAGAAACTTCACAAATCACTTTTGAGATATTTGATCAGTCACAGCCCCTTCTCCACACACTATACAAATCTTTTTTTTTTGCATTTCAGTTGTTTTTACCTTTCTTGAAATAATAAAGCTTAATACACCAAACATGTTGCATATCTTCTTCCATTTTCAGTATTAAAATGGCAGTGCAAAAATTCACCAATTTTTATTTTTCTTCTAAATGCACATTGATATGACAGCTATCACAATACAATCTAACAAAATTGTTTCAAATGAAGCTAAAAACAACTAAGCACTACTAGAACCATCATATGGAAAAAACTAAACAAATCTTTTGGCCAGCCTCATACATCTTTCTGAAGTCTCATCTCCAGGTACCACAGCTAATTCAACCAAGTATAAAAACATTTTAAAAAATTTCTTTCAAAGTATTTCCCCAATGTATCAAAACTGAATACTTAGAAATTATAAAGCAAAAGCAAAGTGTGTTGTTATATAAAATGTAGATTTTCTATAATGTAGAAAAGGCCAAAACATTTTATAAAGTTAATACATTAGAAATCACAAATTTAAAATGTTATTTATTTTGACACATTACTATATATCTTGGTTTTTGCTTTTTTACATGTAATATATAAACTTTATTAATTGTGTGGGATATATGAGGCCCATCTGGTAAAAGTCCAGCCATTATTAATATAATGAGAATAGTTTGTGTGACATTGATGTAAACTGGCAGCAAAGGAGAGTGGACTAGAATGTGCATGTGTGAGCAATGATGACTTCACTGTACTAGTTAGTGGGGGTGATAGACATTATTAAGGGAGCATGTGTACTGTGTGGCCATTGCATTCAAAATGACTGAGTGAGTAGAGCAACAAATCTGCATCAAATTTTGCATTAAGCTTGAACATTCCCCTGAAAAAACTATTCAGATTATTCAGATGATTCAGAAGACTGCAGCTATAGGGAACTGGTGATTGGCAGCTTCATGACAATGAGCCTGTTCATGCATCATGTCTCATGCAGAGTTTTTTTTTTGACAAAACATCAAATCACCCAGGTCACACAGCCCCTTTACAGCCCAGATTTGGCACCCTGTGAATTCTGTTTTTTCTCAAAACTAAAATCACCGTTGAAAGGGAAAATATTTCAGATGCTCTATTAGGTTCAGAAAAATACAACAAGGCAGCTGATGGTGATTGGGAGAACTGTGTGAGGTCCCAAGGTGTCTACTTTGAAGGGGACTGAGGTGTTATTGTCCTATGTAAAATGTTTCTTATATCTTGTATCTTCTTCAGAAATGGCTCTATTTTTCATATTGCATGGCTGCTGGATACTTTCTGAACAGCCCCTGCCTTATATATTCTCCAAAATGTAATTAAATAAATTTACATATATTAGGAAATATATAACTTTTATATTTGTCAGATAAATATTCAAAAAGTGTGGAGGTCACTGACAATAGTTTACTATGCTCTTGAAGAAATCTAGTCAACTCATTAGTATTAGAGGGCTTGTATAGGAGAAGTGGGTGACTTATTGTTATTAAAACCAAAACAAAATTGGAATGTGCTGGTAACGGTTTAAAAACAGGATGGGGTGGGAGGAAGCTCTGATTTGTAGTGTTTGCTGATTTTCTTAATGAAAATACTCCCACAGTGGACTGATTTCAGATTGCTAAAAGGACACCGTGCAGAGTTGGGAATTGATGTGCTCAATCAACTCTTGCAAATCGTTACATGCTGGTGTAGCACGGCATTGAATAATAACCATGTCCTGTGGGCAATTGTTTATTCCACTCTTGTTTGTCAAAAGTAATATGTGAAATTCCAGCAAAAATATCCTGACTCAAATTGTCTTTTTCTCTACAATATTTAGTAAGTACTCTGTACCTGTTTGTTCCATAAATGGTGCTGTCTAGTTTTAATCATTTTCATTTTCACATTCTTAAACATCATAATGTAATCTATCTATAGGAACACATTTTCTAAGAATACTTGATAGAAAAGACATTAAGACATAGAGTGGGAAAGAGAGGGAAGGCATATTTCTGCAATAAAGAAAAAAGCTATTTTAATATTACATAAAATTTTTTTGAGTTAGCTTAAATTGTTGAATAAGAATTAAAAAGAAAAGCAAGTTTGAAATACAGAAACTTCCCATCGTGATAATTTTACAAGAACCCATGTAAAAACATGCACACACACAGATACTATATTCAGAAAATAATTACATCAACCTTGAGTAAGTTCCCTCAGAACAAAGACTAAAAGCATTTTGCTCTCATGTGAACACATTTCTATTCCAGTGTTTTTCCACTAAGCAAGCTATGATTTTTCCTTATTCATTAAGATTAATTTAGAAAAGAACAGTATTCGATTGCTGGTGGATTACTCCTCAATGTGCTGTTTACATACAGAAATCAATTATACTTGGCTCATCCAGTGCTTAAAAATGGTTTTAGGTTGGTTTATCACTCCAATCTAATTGTAACAGTACCCTGCAATCATCTTTGTGTTCATTAAAGCTAGAACAAAATTATGTTGAAACAACAGTTTGTTTTAATGTCCAAAAGTTCAAAAGAAGATAATTCAGCAAATACTATGCAAAAGGCAATTAGAAGTGACATCTTGACTTACTTCATATTAGACTATCATACTACCTACATAAAATGATACCCTTTATAAGATGGGAACAGGCCACAGACCCTATTAATTTTTCTCAATATTTTAAATGAAAAACCATGGACTTTTCATCTTACTAACTGAATTTGCTTCAGCAAAGCAATACCTATATTGGTATGCTAAGCAACTTTGCTATGTGGCAGGAGAAAGCACAATAATTCATAGCTTATTGTATAAATCTTCTAACAGGACTGTTTGCCTCAAAGCTTACTCTTCTCTACTCTATTGTCTACATTGTTGTGGAGTTAATTTTCCATTTACATCCACTGATTTGCTTTTTTATTTGCTCTCATGGACAGAATTTCTATTAAAGAAACTCCACAGATGGTATATATCTTGGAATGAATCATGCCCTTAGTCTTAAGCTTTATTTACTAAAGACTTCCCAAACATGTATAACTATTTTATAGTTCTTTCAGGTTCATAAAAAATTGAGAGGAGGGTGCAGAGATTTCCCGAAACAGTCCCTGTCCCCACAGCTGCATAGTTTCTCCCATTATCTGCCCCCTCCACCAGAGTGGTACATTTCTTACAATTGATAAACCTATATTGACACACTTCAATTACTCAAAATCCATAGTTTATCTTAGAGTTCACTCTTTGCCTTGAACATTCTAGGGTTTTGGACAAATATATCATGACATACACCCATTGTTATATTGGAATACAGAGTATTTTCACTGCCTTAAAAATCGTCTGTGCTCCACCTATTCATCCACCTTCTTTCCCCACCCACTGAAAACCACTCATCTTTTTACTCTGTGCAGGTTTGCTCCCTCTAGACGGTCATGCAGTTGGAACCATACAGTGTGTAGTCTCTTCAGGTTGACTTCTTTCACTTAGACTGTGCACTTAGGGTTTCTGCATTTATTGTCACAGCCTTTTTAGTTCATTTCTTTTTAGTGCTGAATAATATTCTATTAACTGGATAGAATTATTTCTATAATTCAATACATATTTTTGGTCTCCTTTTATATATTTCAGATACATTGCTAGGCACTGAGGGGAGAAAGCTGTGGATCTGGTATCCTTGCAAAGAACATCTTTAGGTATCTTTCACTTAGAATATAACTTAAATCCCATTGAGGGCAGGAATTAATTATACTTGTTAGCAACTTTGAGGAAATGTAGGATAATACAAGCATTGTTTATTGCTTTAAAATATATGTTGTTTTGCTGTGGTGATTACCATAAATATAATGATGGTACTAGATAAAGAAAATGGGTAACACTCTGCAATTTTACCAGTAATAAATCATTGCATTCTTTAATGGTAACCTTTATATCTGGGTCAGCTAAAACAATCAATACCATGTTCCACATGCTAAACCTTGTAAATGGAATGGTTTTCCCAATCTTCATCCAATATCACTCAGGACCATGGCTATTAATTCTTAATATCTTACCTTATGTGTCACTTCTTGAAAATAATCTCTCAAGTAAAGGTTAAGAGGACATTTCAATGAACTTTTCTGTGCTTGCTCTCCGTGGCATTTATAGCAATGCTGTATTTACTTATCTCTACCCCCTATCAGTGTCTCAGACCTTTATTGTCAGGGGTTTGTCTATCTTATGCACCACTTTACTCTCAAAACCTAACACTGTAACTGATATATAATATATTTAATAAATATTAATGTTTATTAAATATTACTAATGTAAATATTAATAATAATAGTAAATGAGGAACTCAAATGTTTAATGGTCACAGTTATTGTTACACATCTAGGTGTTTTCATATCTGATGACAGAGTATGATAACACTGCCTTTTTATTCCAATGCTCATATATATAATGCTTCTAAATCTTATTTGTCTATATTTTGAATTACTTAATTTTTACTTATTGAGTACATATTAACAGTCGTGATGATATATATTTTCAAGTAGTCATTTACCACACATATTTTCATATTTAATACTCATTTTTTTTATTTTAAATGTTGTTCAAGTACAGTTTTCTGCCTTTTATTCCCATCCCAGCCCACCCACCCAGCCCTCCTCACCTCCCTTCCATTTCCACTCTCCCCTAGTTTTTGTCAATGTGTCTTTTATACTTGTTCCTTTAAACCCTTCCCCTTTTTCTCTGAAACTCCCTCCTCTCTTCCCTTTGGTCGCTGTCAACCTGTTCTTTATTTCAGTGTCTTTGGTTATATTTTGCTTGTTTGTTTGTTTTGTTGTTTAGGTTCCTGTTAAAGGGGAGATCATATGGTATTTGTCCCTCACTGCCTGGCTTATTTCACTTAGCATAATGCTCTCCAGTTCCATCCATGCTGTTGCAAAGGGTAGGAGCTCCTTTTTCTACTGTATAGAATTTCATTGTGTAAATGTACCATAGTTTTTTGATCCATTCATATTACTCATTCTTAAAACAGGATTGAATTTAGTATTATCAGCTCCACTTTGTTAAGAAGACCCAACATATGGCTTGGAATATTGTCATATCCCTTGCAAATATTACAGTCAAGATTGGAACTCAAGATTCTTTAGGATTCTTCTCATTATATTACTACTATGAGCAGATCTAGTGTCTGACTCAACACATTTGAGTTATTTTAAATTATTCAATTAATTGTACTTAGGATACTTTGCAACTATACATTCTACAGTAATTAAATTTATTCAGTAAACACACTATATGTATGAACTTGATCTCAATGATCACACTAAATATCACGCAGAGATGTATAGGAAGTATATTAAGTCTACAGTCCTGAAACTCATGAAGTGAATCTAGGTTAGGAAGATAATTAGTCATCTGCACCTTTTTAGCTAATTAAATTTAGGTCTTTGGAAGATTGAAATGACCTATGTGGACTCCTAAGAAACATTGCACTAGTAAGATACAGTTACAGAAAATGAATTAAGTAAGAAATTGTGAAGAAACTGCCAGAAAACACAGGGCTGGGCAAAAGTAGGTTTATAATTGTATGTGTAACAGAGTTTATTCTTGTATTATTAGTTACTATTAATTGTATTAGTTTCCATACAATAATTGTAAACCTACTTTTGCCCATCTCTGTATAATAAAAGATTAAGAGGAAGTTTTTATGAATGATAAAGAAGAGAGGATTTTAAGTTGAGAGTGAAAAAAGTTGTCAGGGTTCATTTTCAGATAGATCTGAGGATAGAAGTCAGAGACAGAGAAAATCATTGAAGGTGTTAAGAATGAGTGGCCAGAGGGAAATAAAGCAGGGTCTTTGAATCACAGTCTAACAAAGAACTTAACAGAGGAGACTAGAAGAAAAAGGAGACATGTCTTACCAATTAATTCAGCAGGCCTGAGCCCAGTTTGATAAGATTGCTGGGTGTTCTGAGCATCACAAGCAAAAATTACGCAGAAGGAGGGGAATCCTTGAGACTCTGTGCTGGGAAGGGAAGCCTCTGTAACAATTTCACTAAAACAAAGGGCCTTTACTAACTGAAAATGAAAGCCTTTGTAGCTGTACATTATACCCAAGGGGAAGGAAGAGGAAGAACCTAGAAACTGACTAAGGTATATAATCTCTGAAACCCAATAGTTGGCATACTTACATTAGCTAAATACCCACTTGCAGCCTTGGCTCAAGTGTATAGAACGAACTTACTAACAATTTTATTTCCTCTATACATAGGGAATTTAGACTAGTTGGGTGCCTGCTTGCAGCTTTGTGCTTGTATATGTTTCATAAATACACTTGCTATCTCATTTCTACTGTACATGTTGTCTGTCGTTTGAATTCGTCTCTTGTTGGGAGACAAGAACTGAGGCAGGGGATGGGGTCTCCTGACTCAGATGTCTTTCCTCCATAATGAAGGTAAGATTTAAAAGACATTGGTGATTTTCTTTGGGTTACCATCATCACTGAATATTTCTTTGTATTTGAAAATGCATAAGATTAGAGCTTCCATAATTCAGAAATGGAGTCACCTACCAGTCTTACTTCAGATTTACATGATCCCACCTACACTGTGATCCTCAGAGAGATGTATGCAAGCCAGGTTCATTAAGTTCTCCTCTGGGAGAGAAATAATAAAATATTTCCAAGGGAGAGGAAATGGGAATTTTTACAAAGTATGGCAGTATCTATTCTATGAATAACTGATTAAGACAGAACAGAATGGATTTAGAGAAAGATTGTACTATAGGCCAAGAAATAGTTTTGTCAGTATAGTAATATGAAATGAATGTATAGTGAAAAAAGGATATAGATAGATAGATAGATAGAGGTATAGATAGGTATACATATGCCATAGAAGTTTGTGATCATTGCAACATTTTCCTAGTTCTTTTTCCATTGAAGGCTAGAAGTAAAATGATGATGTTCTAAATATATTATACTTATGTAATATTATTAGAAAACAATTGAAATTATTTAAAATATTAAATAGAAAATTGCGAAGATTAAAACAGATCTTTAATGTCTATTTTTAGTTATTATTCTTCCAATATAATGAAGAACATGTTTAAGTAGCTATGTCTTTAATAAGGATCCAGGCTCAGCTTGTTGAGCTGGACTGAGAATACAATAAGAAAATTAATACATTAAACTACCTTTTAGTAAAATGTATTTTTCTTAGTAGTTTGTTTTAGGCAAAATTGCATTTAATTATAATGAGAATTACAATAATAAACCACTGAATGTGATAGGTTAGTTACGATGGAAATTGAAGAGTTTTTTTTTTTTTTTTTTTCCCTGTGAGCACTGCTTCAGATACATTTGATTTGTTTCTAAGTGAATACACACACAATTTACACTTGGAGAGGCAATCATATTTTGCTTTTCATTTCCCTTCTAAAGAAGCTTTTATCATTGAACACATACAATAAGTACCTATCAACTGCTTGTCTGATTTGATTTTCTACTAAATTCAATGACTTGTTTTCTGAAAGAGAAAAAACAGGCAGGTAACATACCTGGAAATTTTCAGTTTTACAGCATGATTAGGAAATTAGAACTATTATATTTTGCTTGAGTGGCATGACACTAATCAGGAAAACATGTAAAAAAATCCATACTATTGTTTCAGTATTCAAAAGTTTTTCTGACACTTTACAAATTCTTTATAAGAGAAGTGTATATAGCCATCTCTTTCAATAAAATTTCATATGACAAGCCTACACAAAAACCCTTTTTCTTTAACTACAATTTTTTACTTCCAGCAGCTTTGAAAGAAAAAAATAAAAGAACAGAAATATTGAGTGGAATGTCATTATTTCACTATGCAAAGCCCAGAGTAGTTCTTTGTATTGAATGATAATTTCCTATACCTTTCAAATGGCTTTCATTTCTTCTTGAAAAAAACCAGTAAATTTCCACAACGTGCCTAGTAATTGTACACACACACACAAAAGAATAAATAATTTTATGAGTATGTCCTTAAATTTTAGAGTCCTACTTATCATTATCTGTGAATAATTTCTAGCAAAGTATTGGTCTTAGATTTATTCTTTCATTTTCTTAATTTAAAGTTTAACATTTACAGCTATTCTCAATCTCTATGGTGAAGGCACATGTTTCTCCAATTTTTGTATCCACTGGCCCCAGATAATTCTAAATGCCCCTTTGCAATAAACTCTTAAACATCTGAAAGAGATCATAAAAGGGAGCAGGAGGTAATAAGAGCTAAGAGAAGAAAATAAAACAAAACAAAACAAAACAAAACAAAAAGTAAATTCCCTAACAAGCATCTTAGACTAAAAGAGTTAAAAAATTAACATTTTCTACTATAATTCTCAGTTAACTGCATCTTTTATACAACTAGCCAGGACCCACAGGACTCAAACAAGGCATTGTCGACACCACTGTACGTGTGCTAAATCAGTTCTTACATATGTGCTGTGCTGGTGGCATGCTAAATGATTCTATTATGATTTAGCCTCATATTTTAAAAAGAAGCATTATCTAGTCTCATTTTCAATACATTAAAAGTTATATTTTTAATAGAACAAATAAAATTTTGAGTGAAATGGTTCCAATCTTACAGATGAATAAACTGTAGTCTTGAAAGTTGAAGGAACCAGGTAGAATTAAAGCTGGCATAACATGTGCACACAGTTAACTCTGAACACATCACTTTGACACTGGGATAGGCTTTCTTATGGCTTAGAAGACACTGGGCAGTGATGAACAGGGGCTCCTGTAGGTTGCCTTTGGTTGTCTCATGCAAAATCAGCTCTATAAATAATGTCTGTTGTTGAATGGTTTTACTCAAAGATGTAGACAGGTGAGTATTATATGAGAATTGTGTTTGTAATCTCCCCATTGTAACCAGTTTAAACACTTCACAAATAAACAAAAACTTGAAGTATTTCTCAAATATACAAACAATTAAAATATATGATAAGTTGATTTGGCAAAAATAAAACTTATTAAAGAATCTATCAAAGATATAAGTGGTCTAGTTTACATGGGGGGACACTTTGCCAAAAAATTAACAACTGACTGGATTTCAAACCTATCTAGGGCATGCAAAGCACACTCTTTGGACATATCATGTCAGACAGATCATCTCTTTGGAAGAACTCTACAAGCACTATGACTAAGTATAATCGTTAATCTCATGTTGTTGAATCATGTAGTGAAGGTGATTTTACAAATTTGTACCTGCCGAGGGGAAAAAAGTAATGTTTCTTTCCATAGGTGAGCATGCACAATACTTTAATGTCTTTATGTTTATAATCAAGTCTAGAACATCTTTTTCAAAATTAATAACATTTATACTTCTTTGCCAGAAGCATCATTGGCTAAGGAGGCTGACTCTCTTTGCAATGTTTGCAATGAAACAACTTCACTAGTAACATGTACAGTGTTGGGATTTTGTATGAAGCCCAATAAATATTTTAATACTATATGCTACCACTTCTTATTTTCATGAAATTAATAACCATCTGTTCCCCATCTGTCAAAAATGACAGGAAACGTTATGTAACTGCTATCAATGGAAGCCTTGCTTCCAAAGGGAGTTATTAATTATCTTGAGCATGCTTCCTCTTGCTGGACTAGCATTCTTCAGCATTCCTTATGGAGAAATTCCATAGGAAATTAGGAAAAAAAGAACCTCAGATTTTTTAATATAAGCAATCAAAAACAAGGCATTGAATTCACAGAGCCTATGTACTAGGAAATAGGGACAGTGAGCTTCCCAATCTAGTCCTCCACTAAACACAGTAATGCCTTTAAACAAGTTACTTTATCCTTCAGAAAAAAATGTGGGTTAAACTGGTTAGATTTTGTGTGGAATGTGTAACACCAGAAAGCCTAGCTATCCCAGTAAAAGGTAAATTAATTACTAGAAGACATCATTAGGAAAACTTGTTCAAGCTTTCCTGACATATGTTAAGCAAGCCCACTGGTGAGGAAATGTGAGAGGGAGTAGGCCACACAAGTAAAGACCTACCACCCCCTGATATGTTTCCAAAGGCAACCCCAAATAGGAACTTGATTGCTTTGATGACACCCTTCCTGTTGAATACAAATGATCAGTGATTCTGTTCAGCAAAGGTGTAACACCTTATTTAAGATTTGGGCTTCTTGCAAGAAAAAGTTGCAAACCCAAACTGGAACTTTCTACAGTAACACGTTTCACAATGGAAACTGTATTTTCTGGATGTCTTAATGTAGAATAAATTTTTTATGAATAAACAAAAAAGTGTGTGTGTGGGTCACTGTGTCTGGGGAGAAGTGAGGCACTGGTCTTGCTACCAGAGAGGAAAGTCAATGCATTTGCCTGTCCCGTCTTAGGCTGCTGGGCACAGGCGCAGAGCAGGGGTTAGCAACCAATTACTGTATGAACCAAGAGGTTAGAATGAGGTTTGCAACTTTGTTTTTGCTGGAGAGACTTAGACAAATACAAGATGTGGTATAAAGAATGTTAAATTGGAAATTAAATATTATCTCTCACTCTTTTATTGATCACTCATGTCAAAGTCCAAGCTACATTCTAGGTAATTTTATGCTTTATAAAATGTATCCATTTATTAGGAAAAGCAAGTGTTCTATGCAATTAAAAGTGTTATATAAAAGATAGGGTATATGCACAGTACACTATATCTTTTATACATGTATATATGTATAGGCACAGAAGACTATATCCTGTGATCAGAAAAAAAATTAGTACTAAGGTGATACCTTTTTTATGCTGAATCTTGAGACAGGTAAACAAGGAGAATCTGGTCATTATGTCTCAACATTTTACATCAATCAGTAGGGTGTGATTCAGAAATATGAGTACTGGTAGTTCAGTGTGGGATGACCTTGGAATACTAAGAGAAACTGATAGGGACAATGTGGGTGAACAAAATATACCATACATTAGAGGTGAAAATTAATCTTTGGGTTTGGTGAATTATCATTTTGTTTTAGCAAGTGCAGTTCATTAATATAATCCAGATTGCATTTGATGATTCTGGGGCTAGTGAATTTTATGGAATATTTTATGTGCTGAATGAAGGTGCCTGAACTGGATGATCTAGAACTAGATTATTTTTCACTAATTCTGCCCAGTTTTAAAAAAAAACTGTAACATGGAGTAAAATTGCCGAAGAATGATTTGATTTGAACAGGAGAAGAAAGAAAAATAAGCTTCTTATTACACAATATTACCCTTATTGGCTTGCTACATTTCACAGTTGAAGACTAGCTTTGGGTTAGACGCTAGGTTTTCAGAAAACTTTCATCAAAATTCAGATGCTTACCTGTAGAATTTTACGTATCAGCACATTTAACGTCTTAGCAGGGTCCAGCAGTTCGGTTTCAAATCAAGAAAAGCTGTCTGACTCCACATCCTGTGCAGAAGGAACATATGACTAATAAGAACTCCAAGCAATTAGGGCTTTTTAATTTATAGTTTTCTTTGATAAGTTAACTTTATACATATTTGAATGATGAAAATACATGGAAGATTTTTCATATTTTTTCTTTGAAATAAGGCCCCCCAAAAGAATAACAATGAGCACATTCATTTTTCATTTCAAATGTTGAAATGATAAATTTTACAATTATGAATATAGCCAACTATAGCATCTATCATAAAAGCAATCCTGCTGAGAATATTCAGACAGAATTGGATATAAACTTTTTTTTTGACAAAACAATGTGTTTCTAGTGTATGGACAGAGGATTGATGTGGACCTCAGCTCATGGAGTCCACCACATTGTGGATGAGATACAAGACAAATTCACATGGACTACCGAGTCCTGTAGAGGAAAAGGGACAGCATGGCTTTTCTCTCAGGAGGAGAAAAGCCTCAGCCCTTGCCATAACACGCCTTTATTAGTTTTTTCTGGCACATTACATGATGGTCCTCATTTACTATGCACAGCCTGGCTTTAGGTGGTCACCTTTTACAGAAAACAAAGGAGATGATGCCGCTAATCACATCACAGAAGAAAGATATTTGCAAATGCAAAGGGAAAAGTGGTTGAATTGGTTACAGTCCATACTGGGGAGTTTTAGCATGGGTTTTAGGAAGTTACAGTAAGCACTTGCTCTCTCCATTCAGCATGAGGGAGTTTTAGCAAAAGCAAGTCTCAAAGCAGCCCAGGTACAATGCAGGCCAAATTCTCCATGGGAGAACCTAGCCATAGGCATGAATATTGTGCACTGGACCTTGGTTTCCACTGGGAGCTGGGCCCATGCCATGAAGAATGGTTTCCTACAGAGGATGAAGAGACAAAGAAATCCAACCAATAAATGGTGGTTAGGGCAGTGTAAATGTTAATGGGAAAAAAAATCCATGAATATATTAAGCAAGAAAAATAAAGGAATGGCATTGATTCTACAAGAAAAGAAGTCCAGCTACCACTATCTTATCAAGCAAGTTGAATTCAAAAGCTTTGCTAATGAGAACTGGATTTTTTGTTCCTTTTATAAGGTGACCCCAGGAACTTAGCTTATTAATGACTATGATTGTAATAACAAATTAATAATCATTTAAAATATTTATTTTTAATTATAATCTGTCATTCTATGTAAATCAGTTAGTGCTCTAACTAGCAAACATATTAATGTTAAGAGAGTATACAGACTATTTTGCTCATCAGTTTTGAAGAGGATTAATAATAGTTTATGCAATTTACAAATGATATTTTCAGCTGCTGAGAGGATAAAAATTATTTTATATAATAGATTGTACTCATCAGAAGAGATAAATGGAGAAAAAGACACATATCCATATCGTTAAGATTTGGGTGGGGGCACTGCAGTGCATTACAAAAATAACATATTTTTATCCAATAGATAGCTCTTAAGTTAATACAATTAGTGAGAACTTTTAGGTACCAAAATCAGTATTTTTAAATAAATGGTGAGAAGAGAAAATTATTTATAAAAAAATAGAGGAAATATTATAAATTATTACAATATTCAGAATAAATATCACTTCTAATATGTATTATTCATATTGACTTAAACCCCATTACTATTTTAGAATAACTGAGAAAAATGAGGAATTAATAACAAGTTTAAATCATAATATGAGTTAGATTCATTATTGGGGAAAAATTAGGCTTATCAAGTCTGAAAATGTTTTTGGAATCCTCACCTTAGAAATATTTATTGATTTTAGAAAGAGAGGAAGAGTGTGAGAGAGAGAGAGACAGAGAGACAGAAACATCTATATAGAGACAAACATCTATCAGTTGCCTCCTGTGTATACCCCAACTGGGAACTGAACCTGCAACCTTGATTCAACACTCCAACCAAACCACCTGGCAAGGATAAGCTTGGAGGGAATTTTTATTATTGTTGTTGTTCAAGTACAGTTGTCTCCATTTTCCCTCCACCACTCTCCCCTGCCTTCACCCATGGCCACCTCCCTCCATCAATCCTACCCACCTTTGGTTTCATTCATAGGTCCTTCATACATGTTCCTTGGTGATTCTTCCTCTTCTTTCCCCCACTATTGCCTTCCCCCCATCCCTCTGGTTACTGTCAGTTTGTTCTTTATTTCAATGTCTCTGGTTATATTTTGCTTGCTTGTTTGGTTGGCTGATTAGGTTCTACTTATAGGTGAGATCATATGGTATTTCTCTTTCATTGCCTGGTGTATTTTACTTAGCATAATGCTCTCCAGATCCATCCATGTTGTGTGAAGGGTAGAAGCTCCTTCTTTCTTTCTGCTGCATAGAATTCCTTTGTGTCAATGTACCATAGTTTTTTGATCCACTCATTTACTGATGGCACTTATGTTGTTAAGTTTCAGAATATACTATAGGCTTGCCCACATACATAAAAATATTTGAAACTCTTTTCATGCATCACAGTTATCTTCTAAAGGAAAATAATGAATGTTACATTGCAAACATCTGGAAAG
The DNA here is from genome assembly GCA_004024845.1 of Tonatia bakeri. Lineage (NCBI taxonomy): Eukaryota > Metazoa > Chordata > Mammalia > Chiroptera > Phyllostomidae > Tonatia > Tonatia bakeri. The sequence goes on from PVIA01001838.1 coordinate 165,400, forward strand.
ATTTTGAAACTCTAGAAGGAATTCACCATAGGTTAATAAGAATTGAAGAACAAAACCTCTGCCTGAAAAACATTGAGGTAATGCAATCAAAACTCTTTTCAAAGAGGCATTGCATCAGTGGCTTCAAGTACTTCAGCCTGAGGACTTCCTCTAAAGATGGAACAACAATTATAATATAACTGTGTAGCCTTGGACAACTTAAAAACTTCTAGAACTTCATCCAAGGAGGTGGTGAAGAAGGCCACATAGGTGCTGAAAATAGAATAGTGTCTATTAATTCACTTGGCAAGCACTTTTCTGCACAGTGCACAGCGACCTAAGAGAACTCTTCTTGGAAAGAGGGCATAGAGTATTGCAAATGATTGTGATCCAGTTCTAGGTTTTACAAGATTATACTCAACTTCTAGAAGTCTCAGTTTTGATGGGGTTAGTCACATTTCTTTGAATTCTTGAAGGACTTGATGAAATGTAGGAAACTGAGTGTTACAACATGTAAGTACAGGGGTGAGCAAAGTAGGTTAACAGTTATTTGTATGGAAAATAATATAATAATTAATAGCTAATAATACAAGAATAAACTCTGTGTTTCATGTATTTACAACTGGAAACTTACTTTTGCCAAGCCTTGAATTATGCTTGTTAGAAATTATCATTAGTTACTTCAGGTCTTTTCTCAAAAGTAACCTTCTCAGTGAAGCTTTCAATGGCTATCTCATCTGAAATTTTACTCCATCTTGACACTTCACATGATCAACCCTGTTTTTATTCTCCTAAGAAGTTATCACAATTTACTTATTAACATTCTTGTTAATTTTGCCTCTTCCCAGCTCTATGAGATAAACTAAGGCAGAGCCCTTTGCGTGTTGTGCTTACTGCCGAATACCAGCACGTAGAGCAGCACATGCGACACAGTATGTAACCACTAAGTGTTTACTAAGTAAATAAGTGGACAGACAAATAAATAAATGAATGAGTGGATGTATTAAATGGCTTGTCTGTGGCATTAAAGTAATATCCCATTTTAACTGAGCATTATTAGTAGTTTCCAGCCTTCATGCTTTCCAAAGTTATTACTCCCTTTTTCAATAATGAGAAACAGGTTCCTATCCACTTCAGTATATTACTCAAAACCACCTTCTTTTTTTAATGAGTCTTAGGTGAAACCTAAGCCTTCCCTGCTGAAATTACAGTCTTAAAATAAGACTATAAGAAAAATAAGTCCACTTTTCATGAATAATATGTCAATATGTGACCTGTGAAAAAGAGGCTGCAGGGCCCATGAGAGGACTGACTTTCCACCATGGAGAGAGCTTTTCAACTCATTTATACCTCCCCCTCAAATCAAGCCTGGCTCATGACAAGCAATAGGTAAAATCTTTGAATAACTTAATGATTGAATAATATCCTATGACACTCAACTCTATTCCTTTCACTGACTCTAGAAGAGGTCTTGTTATTGTGGTCAAAATAATGTCTAAGTCTGCATTCCTAGTCATCACACTCAGTCTGAACAGATGTATGCCACCATCACAGCAGATTATTTTGTCCTGGGTTTAGGGTTGGGACATCAGAGGGACAAGTAGTGAGACATCTTCATTCCTTGTTTATTATATCTGGTGCACAGGCCTCATTTGTTGGTTTAAATGTTTGGTAAAAATTCTCCATGTCAGTCCATACATGTGTATAGGTTATGGAAATTAAAATAGGTTCTATAGATTAAATAGAATTAATCTATTTACTTCAGAATCCATTTTGCAGCTATCTCTACTACATATCTGGAAACATCTATTTAAATCATGTAATAAACTAAGAAAGTTTCTAAAGCAGTTTCACTGATAGTTGTTGCCAAAAACCATGAGTATTGAACCATATATATTTATAATTTATCATATAATAAGGAAGAAAAATAGCATAATTGAGTTTGAATGGGTTTGTTAGTATTTAAGAATCAAATATTAATTTTATTTTACTATATAAGAAAAATTTGCAGAGAAAGCTTTCATTTATCTATTAGGAATTTCTATAGTATTCCAGACATTGTTAAAATTGAACACTTCTAATTTATTTTTATAGTGTTTTACTGTATGTTCTCTATAGGAAGATGTGTCATTTTGCACTCTGAACTTTCGATAATGGCAAGGATGCCAACAACATTGCAGTTATTTTATTCCCTGCAGGTTCTCTGATGGGAAATGCTTCCATCTGAATCACAGTGGGGACAATTTTTTTTTGGACCCCAAATAGAAGAAAAACTTAAAGTGGTGAAAATGCCTCCTCTCTTTGTTCTACCCTGCCTTTCTTAAAAATTATTTATGCCTCTGATTTACTGCTGTGCTTAAACATGTAATACTTGGTGTGCTTTAATTATAAGAGATAAACTACATTAAATTAAAAAGCTTCTGCATGGCTAAAGAAAACATTGGCAAAATGAAAAGGGAAACAACCATATGGGAAAACATATTTTCCAATGATACCTCAGTCAAGGATTTGATCTTCAAAATATATAAAGAATTCATTTGACTCAACACCAGGAAGAAAAACAATCCAATTAAAAAAATGGGCAAAGGACTGGAACAGACACTTCTCCAGGGAGGATGTACAGATGGAAAGGATGCTCAGTGTCACTAGCCATTGGAGAGATGCAAATTAAAACCACATTGAGATATCACCTCACACCTGTCAGAATGGCCACCATAAACAAATTAACAAAAAACAAGTGCTGGTGTGGATGTGGAGAAAATGGAACCCTTGTACACTGTTAGTGGGAATGCAGACTGTTTCAGCCACTGAGGAAAACCATATGGAATTTCCTTAAAAACTAAAAAGAGAACTGCCTTTGACCTAGTGATTCTGCTTCTAGGACTATATTCTAATAATTCTGAAACACCAACTCAAAAGAACTTATGCACCAAAATGTTCATAGCAGCATTATTTACAATAGCCAAGTGCTGGAAGCAACCTAAATGCCCATCAATAAATGAGTGGATTAAAAAACCATTGTACATTTACACAATGGAATACTATGCAGCAGAAAGAAAGAACTCCTACCTTTCAAGACAGCATGGATGGAATTAAAGAGCATTATGCCAACTGAAATAAGCCTGGAAGTGAAAGACAAATATCATATGATCTTACCAGTGAGAGTAAACTAAGAACAAAACAAACAAGCAAAATAACTGCAGGTGGACTGACAGTGAGCAGAGGGAAGGGGAGAGAGAGGAGAAAAAAGAAGGGGAAAGATCTAATCAAAGAAATGGATGTGGATGACCCATGGACAGTGGAGTGTGTACTGACTGTGGGAGCAGGGATGGGTGGAAGGGGTGGGAAAAGAGCAATGAGGGAAAACTAGGACAACTGTAATAGAACAAAGCAACACCAACAAAAAAGACCAAAACATTCCAGACCTTTCTTGGAACTAATAAATGAGCAAACTTTGATTTCAGTGTTTTCTGAAAAAAAAAATTATAACTACATATAAATTAATTGTCAGCAAAAACACTAATTGTAGACCTAGCCAAACACATATTCTGTTCAAGCCTTATCTTACATATGGCCATGATAGCAAATGGACTTCTTTTGTAAGAACTATAAGGTATTATATATTTTTATGAATATCCCTGACATTTCCATTTATTCTCTCCTGTCAGCATAAAAAACACCACCATTTTTGAGTTCTAAATACTACTTTGATGTTGTTGTAAAGTATGATGATATCTAAATATATTTTGTAGAAATAGAGAAAGTTAGCAATTTTGATGAAATACAGGGCAAATTATAAAGCCGTATGTTCTCAAAACTCCCATTATTCAGCAAGATCTAAATTTAATGTTTAACAACTATTTAAGCAGCCTCACTTGCTAATGTGGAGGGCATTAATCCTATTAAAGTATCAATTGAAATTACATCACTGGGAAGGAAATTTACATCCATATTCATTTCATATGGAGAACAGTAATGCTATTAAATGATATTCTCTAGGATTTATAACTACCTAGAAATGGAAAATGTTAAATATTGTGTTATTTTTATTTAAGTTACAGAGTCTCTAATATAATATGTGCATAAAAAATGTCAGTGTTAATAAAATTGAAATACTACAAATATTATTTTATGGCCAAATGGACATTACTGAAATATTTTAGAATTATATCCAGACCTATTAAAGAAAAACAACTTATTACATATGTCACATAAAATTCATTAGACAAAAAAATTACAGCCTTCATTTTCACATAAGTAATTAAATATGTATATACTTAGGAGGAAAGTCCTTTAAAGTATGAATTTTATATTGAATCAGTAATTTTATTCCTGTTTCCCATGTTAAATAGACTTTATCATGCTGGTTAATGTGTTTGGCCTTCTCTTCTTTTTTTTCTCCACTCTGTTCTTTGCATTATTTTATTTTTATTTCATTGCATTATTTTAAAAGTGAGGAAGAATTAAACTTCTCATTTTTAATTTATATCTATTTATTTATTTTTTATTTATTTTTTATTGTTGTTCAAGTAGAGTTGTTTCCATTTCCCCACCACCACTTTCCCCTGTTCCACCCACCCTCACCTCCCACCCTCAATTTCACCCCCTTTTGGCTTTGTCCATGTGTCCTTTATAGTTGTTCCTGAAAACCATTACTATTTCCCTCCCCCCATTATCCCCCCTATCACCCCTCTGGTTACTGTCAGTTTGCTCTTGATTTCAATGCCTCTGGTTATATTTTGCTTGCTTGTTTGGTTAGTTGATTAGGTTCCACTTATACATGAGATCATATGGTATTTGTCTTTCACCTCCTGGCTTATTTCACTTAGCATAATGCTCTCCAGGTTCATCCATGCTGTTGTGAAGGGTAGAAGCCCCTTCTTTCTTTCTGCTACATAATATTCCATTGTGTCAATGTACCATAGTTTTTTGATCCACTCATTTACTGATGGACACTTAGGCTGCTTCCAGTACTTGGCTATTGTAAATTGTGCTGCTATGAACATTGGGGTGCAAAGGTTCTTTTGGATTGGTGATTCGGGATTCTTAAGGTACAATCCCAGAAGTAGAATTACTGGATCAAAAGACAGTTTCATTAGCTTTTTGAGGAAATTTTATACTGTATTCCACAGTGGCTGTTTGGCTGTTTTTCTGAATATAAAATTTAAATGATGGATTATGGAAAATACATAAAAACTTTGAAGATTTAAAAAGTAATTTGTAGTTATAATACCAGGAGATAACCATTCTTAAAAGTATATATTATTTTGGAACTACATTGAGCACTTTTATACATAGATGTTTGATAGCAAGAGGGAGATATCAAAGACTGGATTCTTGAAATTAGACTACTGCAAAAAGGAAAATGCTTACTTATAAGGTTCCATCTATCTTCCCAACTAACTTTCCAGAGAGGTGGTGCCAATTTACCTAACTTACTAGCAGTGTGTGAAAATGCTCACTCTGTCATCCTCACCAAGCTGTCTGAATACAAGAGTTCTGAGCCTTGATAAATAACATATTCTATATTATTGAATTAAATGTCTACTTTCTCCATTGACATTAAAATTGATTTTTTAAAAGGTTTTATTTATACTTTTTTGGGGGGGGAAAGAGAAGGAGAGAAACATTGATGTGTGAGAGATACATTGATCAGTTGCCTCTTGCATGCCCCTAACTGGGGACCTGGCCTGCAACCCAGGCTTGTGCCTGACTGGAAATGGAACTGGTGACCTGTTGGTTTGCAGGTCAGTATTCAATCCATGAGCCACACTAGCCAGGGCTAAAATTGATTTTTTTCACTGACATGTTTTTCTTTTGTGGGTGGCCTCCTCATTTTTGTTTTGGGTATCCTAGCATGTATATAGTAATTTTTATAAGTAAAGAATACTAATCTTTTGTCATGTTCACTCATCTTCGTAATTAAATAAGTAATTTATTGTTATTAATCAGTAATTATGTGATTATTCTTTCAGCAAATATTTACTTAGGGTGAGCTATGTTGACATTTCATAAGTAGAATTCAAAGGTTAAAACAGAGAGGTGTATGCCCTGGCTAATGCAGCTCAGTGGATAGAGTGCTGGCCTGTAAACCAAAGGGTCACCAGTTCAATTCCCAGTCAGGGCAGATGCCTGAGTTGTGGGTCAAGTCCCCAGTAGGGGGCATGAAAAACAAAGTCTTTAAAACATACAGAGAGGTATCTGCCTCAAAATGGTTTTGTTTTTGATTATACCAAAATCCCCCAAAAATATTATGAAAGAAGCAAAAATAAAGATAGATTTTAACTGCGTATGTGTGTCAGTGGGTATACCTATAGATATGTTATTTGAAATAATTCAGTGGGCAGTAAGAAGAGTTTATAACAGCAGAGGATGTGGTGGGAGAGAATCCTAAGCTGAAAAATGGGAATACACAAAATCAGAAGGGTTAAAAATAAATGATATATTTAGGAACAATAGTCCAAATGTGAAGGCAATAGTGGATATGTAGACCAATAAAGCAAACTATGTATAGAGAGCCAGATTGGGAATGTACTTGGAGCAATTTCAATGAAATTAAAATGGCATTTGTGCCTTTATTAGATAAGGACTATTTTCTATCACTATGTAGTAGGTATCTGGATAAGCATGAGAAAAGTAGGTACAATAGGCCCAGGTGCAGAGGGTTACCAGGGTGGAGAGCCTATCATTTGCCTATCAACGAGCAAAACTGTAGGAGGGTGCAGCCAGGCCCCCTCCAAAAGAAGGATTTGTAATGGGGCCCAAAACTCAAAGTGTTCAGAAAATATTAGGATGTCCTCACCACCCCCGCCCCAGGTATGGATTGGGGGAAGGGACAAATGGAGCAAGCCTGTTAAGAGCTGTTTCGCACAGCAACAGCCTTGCAGCTAACCTCTGGTGTGGTCATTTAACACATCTATAATCTTTGACTGGTTACATAGATATGTTAAATAGCTGTGGCCATGCTCTGAGCCCTGGGAATGGAAGTAACTTCCCCACCAATACATAACAGAGGGGCAGGTCCCCGGAGTTACAGCACCTGCGTGGGAGCTTGGAGAAGACTGGCTCCATGACATGGGACCACACCTGCCCAGACCCACGATCGCGACCAGAAAACCTGGAAAGGACAGCAGATTGAGGGCTAGTATGGCCAAGTATGGGAGGAGTCAGAAATGCGGCTGCAGAGGAAAACTGGCGCAGGGATTTAAACCCAGACGCGGCAGCCATTGAGGAGAGAGCCATGCGTCTTTGGCAGAGTAAAGACTCCCACAGCCCTGTGAGAGAAAATCACCATGCGGATTTAGCAGAAAATCACCACTCGGCTTTGGCAGAGTGGCGACCCCCCTCCCCGCAGCCTTATGGGGAGAACCACGTGGTTTCGTCAGAGTACAGACTCCAGCAGCTCTGGGAGGAGAGAGGACCACGTGGCTTTGGGGTGCTCCTTTTAGCCATGCGGCCTGGGAAGCAAGAGAGACTTTGCCTGGAAGAAGGGTGAAAGAACTCTTACCAGTAGGCCATGAGAAGGTGCTGCATGGCTTTGGATTAATTGGAGATCCTGCCTGGACAGCGACACAGCTGATGGTGCTGGGAACTGAGGAAGGTCTCCCAGCTGACAAGGATTATGGGAAAGAACCAGGATCTGCCTGAGCCAAGGACTTATATTTCTTTCCCTGAGATACGGTGCCCCAGACTGGGCAAAGGGGGGAAGGAAGGACTTTGTGTGTTTGTGGGTGTTTTAAGGGACTTTGATAAAGACATTAAGTCATTACTCTTAAGTCTGTATAACTTGAATAAATAATTCCTTTCCTTTTCACCAATCTCTAACATGGAGAGCTATAATTCCCTGGCAAAGGGAAAGGTGAACCTAGTACAGGGGGACCCCAGGAGAACAGAGATCAATTTGGTAGCATTGTGGGACCCTCATCCCTGGCGGCCAATCAGGGAAAATCATGGGAGACCACATGTGCAGTAGCTTTAAAGTAATACTACTTGTACATGTGCAGTAAAAGCCCCACCAAAACTAGCCAGGAAGGATCTACCCTATAAGAATAGAGTCCTTCCAGCCCATAAGGTCAATCTCTGCTTGGAGTTGGCCTGCTCCCATGTTTTCTTCTATGAACTCTGGGTGTTCGGTTCAATTCTTTGTCCCAATCATTAAGAACCTGGTTACCTTGCCCACCTGTGACAAAACTACAAGCCCTTACATGACCACTCTCTTAAGCATGAGATGACATCTAGGCTTCAGCTATGTTTCAGGTCTAGGCCCAGAGAAGCAGCAAAACTGGACAGGGCAATGCCATGGCTAACATCAAGTCCAGCTGCATTGACTAATGATCTATGCCAACCAATCAGTGGAGACCACAAGGGAGCATACCTGGAAAGCTGATAAATATTCTTTTGAGTATCTCCCCTGAAACATCCAGATAAGAGCCCTGAGGAGGGATGACCCTGCATGGTTCTTTCTATGGAGCACATTTATGCATTTTCCCACTCCCATCTTTCCCCAAGGAGTGTTTCTCTCTCTCTCTCTCTCTCTCTCTCTCTCTCTCTCTCTCCTCTTCTCTTCTCTTCTCTTCTCTTCTCTTCTCTTCTCTTCTCTTCTCTTCTCTTCTCTTCTCTTCTCTTCTCTTCTCTTCTCTTCTCTTCTCTTCTCTTCTCTTCTCTTCTCTCTCTTTCCAAGCACATTTGCACTTCCTTCCATTTCAGTCTCTCAAGATGCAACCATCTCTCTCTCTCTGTCCTCCCACCCCTGCTGAGCTCCAAAGTCCCTTCTGTTGCCTCTATTACTCATTTCCCAAGCCCATGTCTTCTATAGCTCATTTATTCTACCTTTGTGACTTTCTAAATAAATTTTCTCTTATAGTTTTTGCATTGGTCCTGAATTCTTTGTTAGCTAAAACTCAAGTACTGAGATTGCTGAACCGAGGTCTAACATCTGGCACCATTTTGCCACTAACAACCAATGCTTTTATGCAAATATAAAAAAGCTAGTGGTGGCCTGTGCTTTAAAAATAATATGTCTAAATTAGAAGATAGAACTCTAACTGGTATTAGAGTTGGCAGTTAGTTAGATATTAACAAAGAAGGAGGGAGCAAGTGAAACAAGGCATCTGATTAAGTCTGATTAAGTAGAAGAAAAAACAAATAAACAAAAAAACAGTTTTACAATCACCCTAGGGAGTAACGGACATTGTTCCTCCAAATGCAACAAAACATCCCAGTAGGTAGAAAAGAAAGCTTTTCAGTCATCCCAGGGAGTCTGCCTGATTAAGAGGCAAGAGAAAATGTCACAGAGGGAATTCCTTTCATTGACTGCATGCACAGCAGGAGCCACATGAGGGAGCAGAACTATGAGGCATGCACAATAGGGGACCAAAATGGCAACTGTAAAGGGGGAAGGGCACTGGTCTGGGAAAATTCAGGAAAGAGATTGGATAGGCTGAAAGAAAGTCTGCTGTTTCCCAAACCTAAGTAAATATAAAAAAGTTGAACGAAGACCTCAGCGCAGTTGCTCTCTCCAGCCTGCCTGCTCTCTGTCTCTCTCTGAGTGTGCTTTTCCTTTTTTTGCTTTAATAAATCTTGCCACTGCCACTTAAACTTTTCCTATGCAAGTGTTCCTGAATTACTTCCTGTGACATTGCAGACAAACATATTTTTTCCAGTAATACTGGGACATCAATAGTTTAGTATTCTACTGTTTTACCTCAGATGAAAATAAATTACAGTAATAAAAATTACAGATGTAGAAATGATAGGATATATAGAAATAACAGTTCCTAACTGGGTGGGAAATTGAAGTAGTGGGGAACACCATCACTGTGACATCCAAGTTTCTGAACCTGGTAGGTATGAGAATGGAGAATTCATTAACTGAAAGAGAATATAAGAGGGTGGAAAGGAGGAAATGTTCTGCTTTGGCTAGTAACTCCTGGGAAACCTTCTCTGTTAATTAATTTCACTGACAGGTATTCAGAGTTTACTAGAATTGAAATGGCTTTTACCAAAAGAATATCTCTTTAGATTTTGGAAAAAATAAAATAAATGTCCATTGTAAATTTCTTTTTTATTCTTAAGATCATGTAAATAACACTTTACAAGCAATGTAATCAATGAAAAGTCATAATGGCTAAATATATACCTTTAATAAGGTCTCTCAGGGAAATATTTAAACTGACTTCAATAGATGATTTCTACTCATCACTTAAGCAGAATATGATCACTTTTCCTTCATGTACGGGAAAAGATCAAGTTGTTCCATTTTATTTTCTATGTAAAAGTCATTTCTGCTACCTACCTATCAACCTAAATCCTAGTTGATTTTCTTGGGATTGAAAATATTACGGGACACTTACACGGGAAGTATTTTTTTTCAATGCTGAATATAATTAGTCTTTTATTTTAAAAGAAAGTCTCAGATTTTGTTAGGTCTACTTCCCCTAAACCTTGCTTAGATTGTACACATGTGAAGCCTATTTACAAAGAATGCACAGGCATGAACTTTGGTATAAATAATTTTAACACCTTCTATAACTTAACTGATCTCATTGCTTCATTTATTCAGTTTTAGAGCATGAATACATTTCAGTAAACCAGAAATGTAGTATGTTGTTAGAGACAACAGATAGTTACATCTATATAGACAAAAATCTATTTACAAAATATTTTGCAGTACAATCTTTATGCTGCAACTGTTACCATAGAAGTTAACTGATTACTAATAAAGAAGGAAGCAAAGGGAATTGGACATTGTTGTGCATAATCAATTGGGGAGCATAAGCCTGTTTGCTTCATTAGGAAGCTATAGCTTTACACAATCCAGGGGATCACAGCATTGTCCCACCAAGGATTAACATCACCCCTTCCCCGTTCTGGTACGAGACTCGTGGTGGGGAACAGGAGGAAATAAGCACATGCACAATGGAAGTCAAAATGGCACAGGGGGAGATGCTTGACCACAGAGGCCTATCGGTCTAACTTGAAAGAGAAATCAGTTGGCTAGGAAGTGGACACACCAGAAGGCTGCGAAAGATTGGGAAGTTGATTGTTTATTTTGAAAATTTGCTTTGGCTTTTCCGAGCCCAAGGTTATGTAATCCCAAGGAAAACAAGAGTTCTCTTTCTCTTGATGGCACACACTTGCCCCATGCACTCGCACACATTGTCTCTCCATAACCACGTGTCCCTAGCAGCCATGTGGCCAATGTGTGCGTGTGTTCCAAACATAGGCTTCAGGTGGAAACCTGGATATGGCAGTACAGTAATGGGCTGCAGCTGGAAACACAAGCTAAGCCAGCTGGATGATGAAAAATGCTGGAATGGACTAAACTTTAATATGGCACAGACTCTCTGGACACTGGCCTTTGTTTTGCCCTTGATAAAGAGGAGGCTGGACTCTACACAGAGGGACAGAGCTGAATCTGGAGCTGTACCCAGAACAGCGCTTTGTGTTCACTTCAACTTCAATAAACCTTACCACAAGACCATGCCTTCTATACGGGTCCTTGGAATACTTTCTTTGTGACATGGTGAAAGAGCCCTACTTCCACTGGCAACACAACTGACTCTTATAAGGCACGCTACGAAGAACAGACACAACCTTGGACTTGTTTAGCTGTTTTTCTTCTTTGTTCATTCCAAGTCAATTAAGACTGCTCAGAGTTTCTTAGGGACCTTATGTAGAAATAATTTAGTTCTTATATCCTATTTTAATAATTTTTCTTGCAGTTGACAGTAATATAGCCCTCTTGATGACCAATTAGGTTTTCCATATAAAAATTGCAGCTGCTTCAGTGAAGAAAATTATTATTGTAAAGTCTGGTAGTATACTGGTGAGGTTATCAAACAGGCAACTAAATCTTGAAAATCAGCTGCTCTTTATTCCAGTTCTTTTCAGTTCCCATAGAGTTATTAATTCCAGGGCATATACAGGATGAGTCAGCACTAAACAAGGAAACAATTAAAGCTGCACATCATTTGTTCATTTTAAATGCATCTGCAAGTTAGACAAGGCATAATTAAACATTAATTACACTTTTCACACTCACCAAAGAACACTATGTTAGTCAGAAATTTATAGGATAATGATATTGAAAGGACTAAAATTCTACTACCCTGAAGTTGCTTTCCTGAGATACTGAGTTTAAGCTATTTATTTAAAAAAAAAAAAAAAAGACTCAGAAAGAAATCGTCCCCGTCTCCTTTCTTGCCCAAGAGATTCAGAGAAATCTGCTTCAGGAAGGAAATTTTAGGACGTTTGCTTTAGCCTAAATTAAGTATAGTAAATAAGAGCAGTAAATCAGGCAGGTGCCTGTTAGCTAGGTGTCCCCACTGCATTCCATTGTTTCTGGGACACCTGGTATAGATGTTCCTACCACGTGTGTTCCAGTCTACCTCAACTACCTGTAAATTGCCCATTCTCACTTCTGAAATCTAATACTCCATTTTTCCCTTTCTCCATTTTCCAAAAATGCTTTATATACCCAATATTTCCTCACTGTCTTTGGATTTTTATGAAATTATTATATCTATGCAAATTCCCCATGTACATGTGTTAAACTTTTATTTCCTCCCATTGATCTATTTGTTAATTTGATAGTCTAGACAGAAGAAGTTAGAAGGTGGGAAGAAAAATATCAATTTTTATTTTAGCTCCCATATTAAACCCTTTTCTTAGAATACAATGTACATTATATATAAATCGTTTTAATGTGCTTGAAGAGTAACAATAAAAATACAATAAAATGAATATAATTAGGGATACACATATGTACATATATACATATATATATATGGTGGGTTATTAATATTTTCATGTTTTATCCTTACGGTGGGAAAACTTATATTTCATAAGCAATGTAAGTCCAAATTAAAAGAATATATTTACCTGGCTGCCAGAGTTCAGTGGCTTGAGTGCAGGCTGTGAACCAATCATCTCAGGTTCGATTCCCAATCAGGGCACATGCCTGGGCTGCAGGCCATGGCCCCCAGCAACCGCACATTGATGTTTCTCTCTCTCTCTCTCTTTCTCCAATCCCTTCCCTCTCTAAAAATAAATAAATAAAATCTTAAAAAAATAAATAAAATAAATAAAAGACTATAATTAGATTTTCTGTATTATACCATGCCAGATAAAAAGATATATATTAATGTGTCAAAAATATGAGGAATTCTACAAGACCATAAAATATTACCAAAAATATATAATAATGTATTTATGGAGAACAGAAAATATTTTTAAGCAAGACAAATAAAGCATGTAACAAAATAATTGGATATCTTCATCATGCTAAATAAAATGTTTAAACTTGTGTAAGGTGACCCAAAAGCAACGAAGAAAGTGTACAATACATTAATATTACAGACTAAAGATTAATATCTTGATTAAAAATTCAATTGCTGCAAATTACACAAAATAATAATGCACAGTGAAAGGATATGTATAGGCAACTTACAAAAAATAAAATACAAATAGTCAATAATGATTTGAAAAAAGCTGATCTTGAGAAGTAATCAAGGTTCTAGTTATGTAGATTTATAGACAGATATACAGATGATAGATTTCTCATTAGATTGATAAAATTTTTAAAACAAAATTAAGCTCAGAGTTTCATGGAATTGTAGTAAAATGGGTAATTCCAATTTTATACAAGCTGGTGATATGAATTTTACAGACTTTATAAACAAATTTGACAGAGTTCATTGAAATTAAAACATAAATATTCTCAGCAATTTTATGGCATAATATCTTTCATAGAGAAAACCTATACCTATATTGAAATAGTATTGTACATGTTCTCAGTTGAAAACAATTTAAATGTCTCTTTAAAATATAATGACTAAACAGGTCATAGATCATCTTGCCAAACATATCTTATATATTCATATTATATATTATTAGAGAGATTCATAGTGGCATAGATTTTTATGGCAAGATTCTCCTGATACACTGAATTTTTTAAAAAGTCATAGAATTATGTGTATGAAATTTTTATGTTCATGATTTAAAATGCACACAAAAATTACTATTTTCTATTGGAGCAAAATAAATATGGAAAGGCAATAGAAATATAGAATAATGATGACTGGTCTAATATCTACTAGCCAATACGGGAAGTGGAGGAGGTAGGAGGGAAGGCCAAGGACTGGGTGAGATCAGTAGATTCATGAGCTTCAGCTGTAAGGATTTAGTTTACACGAGGAGTATGCATGTGCTTGTAAAATGCCACATATTTTATATAACATTTTGTTATTTATTTATTTGTTTGTTTGTTTTATTGTGTTTTTTGCACTGCCATTTATCTCCCTTATACTCCTTCCCCCCAACAACCACCACATTGCTGTCCATGTTCATGAGCCCCTTTTCCTTTTTGCTCAATCCCTCCATCCCCTAAACTACCCCCATAGCTGTCATCCCACTCTCTATCTATGAGTTTGTCTAACATTTTAAATGTAATACTGAGAAATTTGACTAATATATGAGATCACCAATACCTGTGAAATCATAGATTAAAGGAGAACTGTATCAGCAGAAAAAAAGCAAGAAAGAAAAATGAAAAGAGAGGGGAGGTAGGAGGGAGGAAAGGAGAGAGGATAGAAGGAGTGGCAGGAGGAGGAAGGAAGAAAAAAAAAGTAGATATTGCCAGGCACCAGTTTCATAATGTTAGTTTCATAGCTATGGCAAAAATGACTAATACATCAACTCATTTGACTAATACAGAAAACAGCACAAATGAGTTAAATTTTAGGAAATGTTTTCCACTTCCAAACAAAATGTATGCCATTGCTTATTATATTGTTTCTTATCAAAAGAATATTAGCAAACATGAAGAGTATCTTCAAGTGCAGTTTTAGAAAAGAGGGAAGCAAGTATTTCTTATACTCATCCTGTGTAAGTCTGGATTACACCGTAACACAGCATAGGCTTTTCTAATGCACAATTGCCATTGTGGCACTCTAGTTATCCAGGGACACATGCATGGAGACCTTGAGCATGGTTAAATGACATTCACAACATCTATGGCAGACCATTTAGGGAGATACCAGCCTTTCTTGTTGAGCTTGGCCAAGCAATGCCTTGTATGCCATGTGCGTTTGAGTTGTTAATTAAAAGTACTACATTATAGATTTTATTGGTTAAAATGAAAACCTTTTTCTCCAGACAATATATATAGGAGGAGCGACTTATAGTGCTGATAGTAAAACTTCATATTCTGATATAATTTCTACTCACAATAGAACAGTACTGTACTTCAGTAAAGATTAGAGAAGCAATTTTAGGTAAAATCCTCACCATCATACATTTAATGTCCTCAAACATCTGCTCAAATAATTGAGAACACATTGTCTGTATTAAACATCATAAGTGAAACAAGAACTATTTAAACCAATTAACAGCTAAATATCTTACACTAGAAAACTGTTGTAAAAACTATAATATCAATATAGATTGATTGTAGTATATTTTTATGTTTTAACTAGTATTGCATTCATGTGAACACATAAGCCAGAGTGAATGGAAAAATATAAATCCATATAGCTAAGTTAATGTAATGTTTCTCAACACTGAATAATCATTAACATTAAGTGACCAGCTTTAAGAATAAAATCTTAGCTCTCAGAGGTAGGAGGGTTGTGCCACTGGGTGAAAAGGGTAAAGGGGTTAAGCAAAACAAACAAACAAAAAACTCATGGACACAAACAACAGTATGGTGTTTAGTAGACTGAGAGGGAGGTGGAGGGGGGCAGAAGCAGATAAACGGGGATAAGTAGTGATGGAAGGAGACTTGACTTGACACAATACAATATACAGATAATGTATTATAGAATTGTACACCTGAAACCTATATAATTTCACTAACCAAAGTTGCCCCAATAAATTCAATAAAAAAGGAAAACAAGAAAAATTTAAAATAAATAAAAATCCTGTCAGGGTTTTTGTCCACAAATAGTCAGAATCTTCACAAATGGATCATGGAGTGAGTGGCTGTTATATGCTCCCTGCAAAACTCTGGTGAACAGCTAAGTTGAGAACCACTGCAAGTTAATATGTTAAATGTGATTCTGATGTTTGAATATCAGTTGGTGTCACTTAAATGACAAAAAATCTGTTCCAAATAAACATTTTAGTTTAAGAGAAAACAAGGTTAAATATCCAGTTCTTCTGCCAATAACTAAATAGTAGATACAGGTTGTAACAGCCCTGTGTAATACAATCACCCTGTCAGGGATATTTTATTATCCCCATGAAATCAAGATTTAGAAAGATTAAATTAAATGTCCAAAACACATACTCAAATACTAGAAATCTAAACAGCCTTGTCTATCATTGAGATTTATACCACTATTTCTACAATACGCTACCTTTCTTATTAATAATGTTCTACACTTAATAATGTACTACCTTCAAATTGACAAAAACAAATCATGGTATCTTAAAGTCAGAACTGAATTTTTTAGACTGCCAAGGCTTTCCAAAATTTTTGTCTTAGGGGAAAACATTTCTTTCTTTCCTGTTTTAGAAAGTTCTATTCGTTTTGTAAGCTCTGTGAATGATTCCTGTACCATCTCCATTCCAGGGAAACATTCTGACTTCTGCCAACTAAAGATCACCATCACGATTTGGGATGTGGCAAAGGGGGAGACTTTATTTAGTGTAAACAGCTCAGTTGTGGTACAGCATGGCTGTGCAACAGCTCAATGGCTTTATAGCTCAACTATGACACAGCGTGCACAGCTGCGAGGTGGCTCCAGGGCAGCAAAGCAAGGTGGACTTGGGCCTCAAGTCCCTGGTGTTGCAACTCTGCTCTGCTTCCCTGTGCCCCTGTGTTGCAACTTGGCTGCTTTCCAGAAAATGGCTCCACTCAGATCCAAAGAGACAGCTTCCATGTTAGAGCTCCAGCTGAAAAAGCACAGTATTGGGCTAAAAGCTAAAAGTGCATTCTTTGAGCCAGAGGGAAGCTGGTATATACAGAGGCAAGTCCCATTCCCTGGTCTCTAAATGGTCTGTCCTCATGCAAATGAGGACTCCAAACTTTCATAGTTGGTTCAAAAAGCCCTGCCCTGATTGGTCAGAATGCTGCTTCTCTGGCCAGTGAGAATATTGGTGGGGACATGGCTGCACAGCTCTGAGTGGACAGAGAAAGTCTCCGTCTTATTGGTAGAAATACGATTCCAGGAACTCCTTTGTAAGGGTTGGCTCTGGTGGCCGGAACACAGAGCAGGTAGGCAGTTCAGTGAAGACAGTGGAAAGTTTAGTGCAGACTTCTCCCTGAAGCAGGGCTTGCTTGAGAGTCTCTTGTTTAGCAACAACTGCTAGGCTGTGTTTACAAATTTGAGCCCAATTAGCCCTTTTCAAAACTCATTCTTGGGTCAACACTCTCTTCACATGTGCTCCCATAATAATTTTCCTACAGAGTTCTCACAACAATAACCACATTGTTTGATTATCTAAATGGCTGTATGGGAAAATATATTTACAAACTCCTAAGCATGCCCATATAAATGTACCTGTTGAATCATCTCAAGCCCATCAAAACTTCCATAATCCAATTTCAATTCCTGAGACTTATTGAATTCCTGAGACTGGTTTCAGGCCAGGTCCTCAATAGGGTGCATGTGAGAGGTAACCACACATTGATATTTCTCTCCCTCTCTTTCTCCTTCCATTCCCCTCTCTCTAAAATTAAATAAATAAAATATTTTAAAAATGCAACTTGGATAACTTTTTATAAATAACATATTTTCTCCATGTTTCCTGAGTATAATAAAATATTTATCTTTGTAAATTTGTATCTAAGAAATTATATACAAAGTGACAAATGGACAACTATGTATAAAATAATTAACACTTTTTTCTAATATCCATGTGACTACAAACACATCCTGAAACAATTTTAATTTTATTCCCAGAGAGAAAAATAATCGAGTGTATTTTAATTTCTAAAAAAAGTCATTAAAGTTTCATGTTCATTAAAAAATGTGACTATCTTGCTTCATGAATTTTGTACTTTGAAGTGGAGGGATAACATTTAGGCATTGCAGAGATTCTATACTTTAAGCTTGTGCCCTACAGATACATTTGCAGAAATTCTGCATTGCATATAGTAAATAGTGAATGACCATTGAGAGTATAAAATTATAATATCAAAGGTAAGATAATAAACACATTAAATAAAATATCAGTAATGTGAATTCCTCTAATCCTGATAACAAATAACATATAGTATTTTAATTTAACATGTACACTATTGGATTTTCCTTAGAAACCTGTTATTGAGTGTCCTTTAGTTGCATGGAATTTTGTAATACTAGATTATTTTTCAGCATTTCAAATAACAATATCTGTATCATTTAGCCATAAAATTCCTACCCCTTAAAATTATGTTAATTTTGCTTTATTTTTATTATACTTCAACTTTCTGACTCTTCTCTTAATTGGGTTAATTTTTTTGCCTTCTTTAGTTACTGAGGTTTTCCTTAAATATACAGGAAGAATAACTTAAATGTAGGTGCTCTCAAAGTTCAAAGCACTATAATCTTATCTTTTATTCTATTATCCATCCTATGACTATTATCTCCATTTGCATTACAGGAGCTCAAACTGAGTGACAACAAAGTCTTGCCTTTTTTTAGTTAAAATTTTCCATAACAAATTTTCATCTCTTTACAAAAGCTCACTTCTTTTCCCTTATTATTGTCAAATAAAAATATAATTACAGCATCCAACACGATGACAGCTATCTGGTGTGAATGAATCAGAATTACACCTATTTTTTGTAAAATCATCAAAAAATGTATTTTTGGTATGCTACAGAATTTTGGTAATTAGTTTGTGTGCCATGAGGTAAATATGGTTTAAAATCTCTGTTCTAGATTAAATCATTGGAATCTAAGCAGACATTGTATGACTTCTATTTCTTTGCATTTGTTAAGTATGTTTTATGGCCCAGGATGTTGGCTATCTTGGTCAGTATTCCAGATAAATTGATGGTTTTGCTGAGTTCAACTATGTCAACTGGTTTTTCATCTATCTGCTAGATCTATTTCTGAGAGATATGCTGAACTCTACAACTATGATAGTGAAAATTCTTATTTCTCCTTGCAATTCTATCAGCTTGTGCCTCATGCAGTTTGATGCTCCATTGTTAAATGCATAGATGTTAAGCATTGTTATGTCTTCTTGGAGAACCTCTTTATCCTTGAAAACCATCCTTAGTTTTAAGTCTACTCTGTCAAAAATTAATTAGTTAATCCTACTTTCTTTTGATTTGTGTTAGGATGATATGCTTTTTCTTCATCCATTTACCTTTGAATATTTATATTCAAGGTGATTATTGATATAGTTGGATGAATACTGTATTCTTTACTGTTTCCTATTTGTTGGTCTTATTTTTTTCCCTACTTTTGTCTTCCATTCTTTTTACAGTATATGCTTTTTGTAGTTTTGTTTATTATTCTATTATTCTCCTTTTTTAGAGTATAGTCATATGAAAATTTTTACCTTTTTAAGTGGTTGCCTTAGATTTTTCAATATACATTTACAAATAATCCAATTCCATCTTATTTTTTAAAGATTTTATTTATTTATCTTTAGAGAGAGGAGAAGGGAGGAAGAAAGAGAGGGAAAGATCAATGTGTGGTTGCCTCTCATGTGCCCCCTACTGGGGAGCTGGCCCACAATCCAGCCATGTACCCTGACTGGGAATCAAACCAGTGACGCTTTGATTTGTAGGCTGGCACTCAATCCACTGACCCACAATAGCCAGGGCAAATTCCATTTTCAAATAACACTATATTTTACTTATATATATGCATATATATTATGCAAATGCATTTATATATATATAAAATGCATACATAAGATATATTTGTAAGCATACATACTTCAACATATTATATATACATATACATATATTATGTTCATATATGTATGTTTCTGTTATTATTTTGAACAAACATTGTCTATAAGATCAATTAAAATAAGAAAAATTAAAGTTTTTAATTCTACCCTCACTTATTCCTTCTTTCATGCTCTTTCTTACTAAATGCAGATCAGAGCTTCTGATACATATTACATTTTTTTCCTCTGTGAAGTACTTCTTTTAACAGTATTGCAAGGCAGTTTTACTGGAATAAAATTTCCTCAATTTTTTTCTTATGTGATAGAGCATTTCTCCTTTATTTTAGAAGGAAAATTTCAGAAGGCCCAGAATTATAGGTTATTGGTTTGTTTGCTTTTTTACTTAAGTTTAAATATTGCGCTCCCCTCTCATCTTGCTTTCATGGTTTCTGGGAAATCTGTCATAAGACTTGTGTTTGTTTTTCTGTCCCTTTCCTTTTTTAGATTTTTTTATCTTTGATTTTCTGTAATTTAAAATGATATACTGAGGTGCAGTTTCTTTGACAGTTAACCTGTGTGGTCTTCTCTGAGATTCCTGGATCTGTGATTCGGTGACTGACATTAATTTGTGAAAATTCTCAGTTATTAGTATTTTAAATATTTATTATATTCCTTCTGTCTTTCCTTTCTTTCTGGTATTCCCATTACATATATATTACACTTTCATAGTTGTCCCGTAGTCTAGAATATTTTGCTTTGTTTTTCTAAGTCTTTGTTTTCTTTGCTCTTTGTTTTTTGTGAATTCTACTGATGCAGCATGTAGCTCAGGTAGTCTTTCCTCAGCTGTGTCCAGTCTATTAATAAGCCCATCTATTACAGTTTTTACCTCTAACATTTCTTTTTGGCTCTTTCTTAGGACCTCCACGTCTTTGTTGACATCATCCATCTGTTTCTGCATGCTGTCTACTTTACTCATTAGAGCCCTTAGCATGTTTAAATTCATGATCTGATCATTCCAACTTGTCTGGTTCTGATGCTTGCTCATGTCTATTCAAATTATGCCTTTCTGTATGCCTTATAATTTTTTCTTGGTAGCCAGATATGTGTACTAGGTAAAAGGAAGTCCTATAAATGGCCCATTAGGAATGTGGTGGTGAGGTGTGGAGGAGGGAAAGCATTTTCTGTTCCTATGATTACACCTCAAACATTTTGTGAACCTATGCCCATGGACTGTCAATTTCACGAGTTCTCAGATTCCCCCCCGCCCCACTGGGTGGCACAGGATGGTTAGAATGGGCTGGAGTTGGATATTTTCCTTCCCTAGTTCATTTTGACATGGATAATACCAACCAGATTAAGCTCTAGTTAATTAGTGTTTTCGAGTATAGATCATGTTAAAAAATAAAACAAAACAAACAAACAATAACAAACCCAGAGTGCTCTGGCATATTTCAAAATAGTTCCTTTTCCTCCCCCCACCCCACTGACAAAAGCTTGAGGGGACTTTTCTCTGATATTTATAACTGAAACCTGGTGAGGCTTGTGGAAGTACATCTTACATTATTTTGGGCTTCGTCATGACTTGGTCCCTGGAGTTTTTAACTCTCAGAGTTGCCTACACTGAGTCTGCAGCAAGTCCTCAAGTACAGTTCTGTGTTTTTTATTTTTATTTATTGTTATTTTTTATTTTTTTAATTGTGGCACTAGTTTCTGCCCTGGTTTCTACTGTACTGAGTCTGTTCCAGGGAGCCTCGACTCACTCCCTGTACTTGCCTATCTTTCTCTCCAGTATTAGGAGGAATAGTTTGTCTTGTGTCTTCCCCTCCCTATGGGTCCAAGAAAAGCTGTTGATTTTCTCTCTATTCAGCTTTTTACCTGCTGTTAGAATGAAATGGAATGGTGACATTTCTGGTCAGAGGGTGTGTCCTGATTTTAATGCAAAGATAATGGCCCCCAGAGCTCTAAATATTACTGAGAGATAAAGTTAATAATAAGTCATAGTATATTATTGTTGAGTTTTACTTTAGATCAGATACCTAATTTCATGTTGTACATAATTGAATCATTATTGTAATTGCAGTTTGTAGCCAAATAGTGTTTTATTTGCAAAAAATAACTTTTATTTACTTATTCATAGATATCTGTTTATCATTTACTAGAAGGACCTATTTGAATTCATTAACTCATCCAATTACTTAATTAAATTTCCACTATGAATTAAGTGCTTTAGTAGTTACTGCCCAAGCAGAGGAAATAAAAACGGTATTGGTCTTGCTTAGTGAATATTACATTCTAGTGTGACCTATTATTATAGATGCTACTATTACTACTACTAATAATAATAAGTGCCAAGAGAGAGGCATGGGATGTTGTGGAAAATTGAAAATTTTAGTGCTCTGAGAAGTTTTTGCAGAAGGGGAGAATTATGTCCTAAAAAAGGAAATAGTATGATACAAAGATTTAGAAGTCAGGGATATGAGCAAAAATCTGGTGTTTTATAGAAACTGGGTAAATTTCATGTAGACAGAACAGGGCAAAGGGAAGCAGGGATGGGAATAGCCATTAGAGAAAATGGTGAAGTGGCCAAATGCCAAAAGCTCTGAGGAACTCAAGAGACAAAGCATTTTAGATTCATATTAACCTCAGAGGAAAGATGGAAGGATGGGTAGCAGCCTAGCCACGCACTGATGTGTTTGTTACAGTCACATAGCCTGCAGTGTGGTAAAAAAAAAAAAAAAAAAAAAAAATAGAGAAGGGCAGTTTAGGCAGAAGGAGTTAGAAGGCTATTAAGAGTAAGCCAAGTGAGAGATGGCTTTCAAGTAAGATGGTAACAATAAAGATTGAGACATGTCACAATTTAAGAGACAGTTTTGACCAGTATATAATACTATATATGATGTGGAAGGTAAGGGAGAAGGACGAGTACCCAGAGATGACTGAAGACTTTAGCTTGACTAACTGAATGAATTAAAATAACGATTCATATTTATGGAGCACATACTGTTTACCATACAGTATTCTAAGTGATATGCATGTACTAATTTAAAAAATTATAACAATCACTTGGGAGAGGTATTTCATTACTATTATCCTAATTTTTTCACATAATAAATATAAGACATAGACATTGGGTGAGATTACACTGTTAGTATAAATAGCAGAGCTTGAACACCTGGCTCCCTCAGAGCCCAGCCACTGAATCATTTCGCTCTTCTGACTAGATTGGTGCAATATTTACGGAGACAGAGACACTGGAAAGGGGTTTAGTTTGGATTTCAGAAAGAAAGATGAGTTCTCTTTCAGACTTGCTGATTTTAAAGAGATTATGATATAGCCAAGTGGGAATTACCAGCATAAACTTTGGTTATGTATGTGTCTACAATTCAGAAGAGACCTGTGGTTGGGAGATCTAGATTGGAGAGTTTTCAGCAAATGGATGGATGCTAAAGTCATACGAGTAGATGAAATTGTCAAAGTAAAAGGAAGAGATGGAAGTTGTGTATTACTTTTTATGAGTTTGGAAGTGGGATATAAAGATGTAAAACATAATCCCCTCCCCGAGTTCCAACTCATAGAAGAAATAAATGACTAAACAGACAATCACAACATGGAGTGATCAGTACTGGAGCAGAAGGCAAAAGCACTGAGGATCATTTATTTCCCATAAGAGAAGGCTGTGGTCCATGAGACTACTTCCTGGAGGCTCTGATGCCTGTCCTGAGTGGGGAATGAAAGTTTGGAGAAAATCAAGTGAAGAAGAAAAGTAGACATAATTTGACCTAAGCAGCAAGCAGACATTTGGATAGTGAAGTGACCCAAGAAAAGGCTGCGCCAACAACACTGCGGCTTGGATGCCCCTAGGAGAAGTGTAATTTCTGCAGCAGGGTCAGATTTTCAGTGTGTGGACTGGAAGTGCTGGGGGATAGGCTGAGGGAGGGAGTCAACCAGCAGAAAGCTTGCAAACTGAATCTTCTTTCTACACTTCCTCTAGCATATGCCAGGGCAACACAGAGAGATTTCCCCTGTAAATATAAATAGCAGAACACATTTCAGATAACCTCTATATATTTCAGTCAGGGATTCAGACGGAGTTGGAAGGAAATCACATTTTATGTTCAAATAATGGAAAAATGAGAAAGAGACTATTTTTTTTCACAGCTTAAAGAACACTTTACATGTTATTCTTGAATTTTACCACTAAAAACTATTTATTACAGTGGCAGAAAGAATTACAAGAGCACTGTATCAGAAAAGAAGGTGACAATTTATTTATTATTAAATGAATACTAACACACTGTTTTCCTCCTAACTTTCATTTTTTATATGTTAATATATTTTTATTATTGTTCAATTACATTTGTCCCCATTTTCTGCCATTACTCTCTCCTGCTCTGCCCACCCCCTCCCATACTCAATCCTCCCCCCATGCCATCCCTGTCCACGGGTCCTCCACATGTGCTCCCTGACTTGCCCCTTCCCCTCTCCTCCCCCCTCATTCTCCTCCCTCCTCCCCTGTGGTCTCTGTTTGTCCTTTAATTCCATGCCTCTGGTTCTATTTTCCTCATTTGTTTGTTTTGTTCATTAGGTTCCACTTATAGGCGATATCATATGATGTTGTCATAACGTGCTGTACTTAAACCTGGTGGTGGGAATCCCCCCCAAGCAGGGAGTAGTGTGTTCACATGTAAACTTGTGTGAAGGAGTCTGACCAGAGCCTTACTGGCCACCTGACACCTTTCAACTTAATTCAAGATATTGTCACAATAATAATCTAAATATGTCACTTTTAAAAAATATATTTCTAAAAATTGTATTCTAACATATTCTTACACTTTCTTGAAACAAACTTACCAAAATGTTAAAGCTTACTTCTCAAATATCTGAAAAGGTAAGTACATGGTAATCAAGTAACTTGTCCCTAATCAAATTGGCAGTGGAATTTAAACAAATTTTGCACACACACACAGAGTTTTTTTTTTTTTAATTGTGTCACTAGTTTCTGCACTGGTTTCTACTTTGGTAGGTTTGCTCTAGGAAACCTAGAGCATGTATGTATATACATATATGTATGTATAAATATTCATATACACATATATACATGATTTTATTTATTTATTTTTAGAGAGGGGAAGGGAGGGAGAAAGAGAGGGAGAGAAACATCAGTGTGTGGTTACCTCTTGAGGTTGCCCCCTACTGGGGATCTGGCCTGCAGCCAACACATATGCCCTGAGTAGGAATCAAACTAGCGACCCTTTGGTTTGCAGCCTGGTCCTCAATGTGCTGAGCCACACCAGCCAGGGCTAAACAAGTATATTTTAACAGGCAAAAAAAAAAAAAAACTGGATAGAGCATAAGAAAAAGAAAACACATGTTTATTTTATGAATTTGAAAAATCATGAATGTCATTTTTAAGCACAGTTTATGAGATTCTTCATATTTATGCTTATGTAGTACTGAAAATGTTTCCTAACTTCTCATTGGGAATGTGATGAGCTATTAATGAGGTTGACATAGACTCTATTCTCATCCAGGGGATTTCCTCCTGCATTTCTGTGATTTGCAGTGTTCCCACAGATTTGCTAATGAGCATCAATTATTAGTGCATATTGGAAGCTGAAACTAAAAATCTCCCTGCCCTAGGTATTAGCATAATGCTTTAAAGTTGAATATAAAAGCATTTGAAATTCAACCCATATGTATAAACGCTTGTGCTCAGATTCATGTGACCTGAAAGTATTATTTGAGGTTTAACGAAGTTATATAAACTTTGGGTCAGAGATCCTGCTGGAGTGGGTGATTAGGCTTTGTTTGATGAGAGAGGGGAGCTATGTGTTACACAGATACCAGATGAGGCAAAAGACTGAAGCATCTTCATCCCTTACTTACAACCCAATGTAGTCTTTTGGAAAGTGATGTAAATTTTAACAAAAACAAGATATTTAATATGACATGGTGATGAGTTTTACCATAGTGTTTCTCCAAGTCAACAGTAATCTAAGAAAATAAATATCACTAAAGAGTGTGCTCTTTTACTTTCAATAAGTTTTTTGTTTTGAAATTCACTCTTATTTTTTTCTGTATGGGCTCCTATGAATGTACTTTGTGAAGACATCAGTAGTAATATTTTATACAGGTTATTACTTGTCTTTAAATCTTGCTTCCCTTTTGCATGTCCTTGAGTTTGCTAAGCAGCCACAAGGAGAGGAGAAAAGTTATATTTGATGCTTCTTACGTACTTACTCTGTGCCAAACTCTGTTTTCCCTCTTTTTATTAATCATTACAGCAGACCCATGTCATGTGCTAATATTATTATCCTGGTTTAAAAATGAGGAAACCACAAGGTCATTTCACTGAACTGCTAAGTGACTAAATCAGGATATTAACATGGGCAGTCTGGCTCCAGGCCGCGGTTTTCTATTAGTTTGTACTCTCTATCCCCACTTTTATACAGGAATTCTAGAAGACAGTAACTGGAGGGGAAAATATGAATTTAATGAGAAAGTGGGGTTTTTTTTGGTGAGGTTTGTGTAAAAATAGTCAGAAAACATGTTTACCATTAAAAGATACTGAACATAAAAGGAAAATAAAAGGAGAGTTTTGAGAAATATTGTGATATATTGTGACTTCTTAAGAAATTTTTAACATTCCAATAAAAGGGACTGTAGTTATTCTGATATGACTTTGGTTCTGCAGTCTTTGTACGGATCCTGAAAATGCTCCCAGAACGAGTCATGAGAGTTACGGCTTAATAAACATCACATTTTCACGGGCTGCGTGTCCTGTCTTCAACACCGAAGGCCCCAAGGTTCTTCCTGAGCACGCTCTTCTACTCAAAGAGAGTTTTTCAGACAAACAAAATCCTGCCTCCCTAAATGGAAAAAAAAATTTTTTTTCAAGAGCACTTTTTTTTTTTTCCCCCTTTCTTCACAATAAAACATTTTAATTACTATGAGCTCCAAGTGCAACGGCTGCTTCCTACCTGATATCTAGGCCTGGGGGAGAAACAACTAACCAGCTTGCAGGCGGAGGAAACTAGAGTGCAAGCTCCAAATGCAGCACAAGGAGACAGCATCCCCCACAAAGCCACTGGAGGAGCAAATTAAAAATTGAGGGCACAGTACTATGACAGAATCCTACTTCCACTGATGATTAACATCATCATTTCTCCCAATTCTTTAACTGCAGTGATGATCACATTACTGGTGTGCTGATAAATGTTTAATAACCTTCTCTCTGTCTCTGTCTTTCCCTCTCTCTACATATATGTACACATATATGTAAGTGTGTATACACACATATGTATATGTATAGATACATAGACACACTTATGCAAGGTGGGACAAAAATCAGAATTTATTTATAGAAATATTATGTATTTATTCTTACATGTTTAAACTTAAGTCACCTTAAAGCACTCTCCATTAGATGCAGTACACCTATTGAAACCTTTCTTTTCCACTACTCAAAACAGTTTTTGAACTCTTCGGTTTTGATGCCTTTTAGTGCCCCTGCTGTTTTTTTGCTTCACCTTTTCCATATCCCTTTGAGGACTTTTTTCATCTAGGGAAACAAAAAAAAAGGTTTTGGGGTGAGTCAGGTAAATAGGGAGGGTGCGTCATGGGGATCATGCCATTTTTAGTAAAAAAATGCTGAACACTCAACACAGTGTGGGTAGGTACACAGGTAAATCACCCATCATGAAGTGAGCAAACACATTGAAAGAGTCTTCAAGAAGAATTCTCTGAAGCTGAACGCAGCCCCTCACAACTCCAGCTGTGCACTGATACAGATGGGGTCCCAGAACACTCACCTATTGGGGGAAGACTGTACTACAAGGGCCTGCTCTCCAGAGGATAACTGTTTTTTAGGGGGCATCCCTCCTATATAATATGTGTATTTATTTATGTAAAAGGGTTATAGCACAAATTCATAAACAATAAAAAGTACATCACATCTCATTATATAATCTGTTATTGCCATTGATTCTTGCACAATGTGTTCGCTGATTTTTACTGAATTCTTATCTCTGCAGCCAACTATGTTTGCAACTGATGAAATAGCAAAGTACATAAATGCATGTTAGATGTTGGTTAACATTTTTGTTTCCATTAATAAGTAGGACAAAAAATAAAATAACAGAGACAGACACGTAAGGACTATATTCAACTGTAATAGCATATATACTTCTTCACTGAATTAAATAACGGGTTTCACAGTGGAAAAATAATCTCAAATTTTTTGTAATTTCAATAATTTAATGGCTACAGATGCAACAAATGTTTAAGTTTAATCATTAATAGTCTTTCTTCACATTTATAAGTCTAGAAGTTCAGCAAAACAATAAATTCTTAATTTATAGTATTTGACAATTTTGGGGGGATAAGTACTCCAACCAAGGTCAATTTTTAAGTTACTAATGTAATATTACTAAAGGAAGAGTTGCAGAGAGATGTATAGGACCAAACTATTATACAATTTTTAAACTTTACAGATACAAGAGAGATAAATAACATCGGGCAGAGATAAGAGTAAAATGCAGTAAAATAATTAGAAATTATTGATGATGATAAGTTTGAGTAGTTATTAACTTTATTTTAAGATAATTTCTTAAAGTATACCTTCATATAATTTAATCTTAATAATGACTGTTTAATTATTGACTTGAAACCCCCCTGAAAACTGAACCGTCAGCTGTCCTAAGTCACCATGAGGCTGCCCCACTGCTGTCACTCTCAGAGAATGGATTGTTATGGCAACTGTCTGGCGAGCCTGTCTATCTACCATGTGCAAGTAACTACTATAAATTATATCAATATATTTCTTGTTGATTTTTAAAAGTGCAGCAAAAGTCAGCTTTCTAGAACTGTATCTCAACTGCCTTAAGCTTCGAACCTGTGTGAGTCTCAATCTGACAATGCAACAAAGTCTGTTGGCTCGAGTCCTTGAGCATTCCCTTTTCCTTAATGTTACATGTACCTGCTTTCTGGTCATTTCTTATTAACTGAATACATTCAGTCCTGGATCAGTGTCTCTCTCTTTACCCCACAACCACCTCCATTTTTTTGGTAATAATTATAGTCAAGAGTATTGCCTGCCTATCATCCTGGCTTTTGAGTGTTGTGACCTCATCTCCAGTGTTGTGACAACTTTCTTCAACCTGAGACCTAGGGTTCTTATGGCTTTGACTAAATTTGGTTTTAAATCTCAGCTCTAAAAATAATATCTCTCTCCCTGTGTCTATACCCCTCAGACACCTAGCCTTTTCCCAAGATAATCAGGAACTCCTGAGGCAGGATGCAGTAGCCTGGACCTGACTGATAGTCACATATTCTAGACCTCTGAAGGCTAAGGATAACATCTTGACCTAAATTATGTTTCAGGTCCTGAAATCCTCTGATTACCTTCCCATGAGACTGGACAGAGGGATGCTGTGGGGCTGGGAGGAACAAACAAACAAACAAAAAAACACCACCTCAGAGCTGTTCTCAAAACCTGAAAAAATGATTCATCACCCTTATCTCACTTTCCACTAAACAATTCCCAGCATGACCTATCCGTGTCTCTCGATTTCCCCCATATAATCTGTAACCTACTTTGCACTGGGAAATTCAGGATATTAAACATTGGCTTCTCATTCTCCTGGATGACACCATTCATAACAAAATAGCCAACACTTCTCCGCTGCAATTCTCCACGTCCAGTGCATGGCTCTGTTAGTGCCTGGTGAAAAAACTATTTCTGTTTGATAACAACACCTCAAACATTGTCATCATCACTAACTGCCCCATTCTCAAAATATCTTTAACAAATAGTTCATATTTCAATTATTACCTATTATATTCTTATCCCACTTACTCTAGTAACTTTCATAGCTACAATGCTTTGATTCTGCCCCATAGATAATGAGGCAGAATACTAAGAAACTAGGGAAACTCCTTGGCAAGTAGAACGAGGACAATGAGAGCGCTGGACAAACTGCACTCTCAGAGAAGCAATTTATAGCCTGATACCAAAGGTCACCTCCCTAGAGATAATATCTAAACCTCAGTTGTGTTTCAGCTCCTGGCCCAGAAAAGCTGTAAAACCAGGTGGGCAACCTAAAAACAAGATGCAGTGACTAATGACACCCTGCCCTGGCCATGACCAATCAGTAGAGACCATAACTCTGAAAGGACACACCTGTAAAACCTGTGAATGTTCTCCTGAAGCTCTCCCCTGAGACATTCCCCTAAAAGCTCCACCTATAAGAGAGAGATAAAAGCTTCAAGACAAGGGACCCAGTGCCTGTTCTGCCTCCCAACCCAAACTTTCCCCTTCTCCTTAGTTCTGCCCCATAGCGGGGACACACATCTCCTAAACCAAGGGTCCCCAATCTCTGGGCTGCTGTACCAGTCTGGGCCTGTTGGGAACCAGACTGCACAGCAGGAGGTGAGCTTGAATGGAATGTGCTTGAATCATCCTGAAACTATCCACCCCAGTCAGCGGAAAAACTGTCTTCCATGAAACCGATCCCTGGTGCCAAAAAGCTCGGGGACCACTGTCCTAAACTCCAATGGACTCCAGTAAGCAGTGGCAGCGCATCCCAGTCTAACCTCCTAATTCTGTCTCCAAGGCCCCTCATCCTCTGACTTCAGTGATCTAAAGCAGCCCAGCCTAGGCTCTCTGGTTGCTTCTTCTGTGTTAAGCCCTTCCTTGTTTCACTGTTCTCAGCTTTAATAAAATCACTCTGCAAATAGCCTGGACTGGTGATGTGAAATCTTTCCTGTGCAGAGTCAAGAACCCACACACTACTAGCCAGCCCTAGGAAGACCACCTGCTCAGGGCTAGGCTCCCTGTTTGATAACAATACCACCACATTTTCTGTATCTGTAAGACTTCTCTTACTTTCAACTTTTTCGTTTTTTAATTTGAAAATAACTTTAGCTTCCAAGTAGGGTTTATTTCAGCTGTGCAAGGTTGGTGCAACATTCTATAATCAATCAATATAAAAATACAGTATAATGATATAAATGGAGTCTTCTACATTGAGGGGAACCAAAGCTTTGCCTCCCCCAAAACTCTATCTTTTTAAATATTGGTTTTAAGCTGGTTATTAAGAAAGAAATAAACAAAAAGCACAGAAAGAATCTCCCTACCTTCCTAGGAGATTCAGAAAGGAACTCTTAGAATGCTTTCATTAGCCTAATATGATGAGTATACTGGATGGGAGGACTTAGGCAGGGTCCTGGTGGCAGGACCACCTCGGTTCCCCTGGTGTCTGGGTGGCCTGGAGGCCGTTTGCATGCCGTGTGTCTTCTGCTCTCCTTCAGTTCTCTGTAAATTGCCCATTCTAACTTCTGAAATCTAGGACCCCACTCCCTGCCTTTCTCCTTTGTCCAAATGTCATATGCACCCGTCTTTACCTCACTGTCTTTGGGAATTTTCATGCTCATACAAACTCTCTTTGGACACGTATACTAAATTTTGATTTTCTTTTGTTAATCTGTATCTGTTTAATTATTAGCTCATCTTTTTAAGAAAACTTAGAAGATGGGAGGAAAATTGTTTTTTAGTCCCCACAATATTAACAATATAAAATAATGCCCTAGCTGGCATAGCTCAGTGGATTGAGTGCAGGCTGTGAACCAAAGCATCACAGGTTCGATTCCCAGTCAAGCCACATACCTGGGTTGCAGGCCATGGCCCCCAGCTAACACACATTGATGTTTCTCTCTTTCTCTCTCTCTCTTTCTCCCTCCCTTCCCTCTCTAAAAATAAATAAATAAAATCTTTAAAAAAACAATATAAAATAAAGACCGTATCATTAACATATTAGATTTGACAAAATCGACACACATTTAGATTTTTAAAAAGAAGAAGTATAAAGAAAAATTCCTCAATCCAATAAAGAATATCTACAGTAAACAATATAATACAAAGGTGAACAACTGATTTTTTTCTAAGACTAAAAATAATACAAATTTGCATGTTGTCACTACATTTATTTACCATCGTCTACTATGTTCTAGCCTGTGTAATACAAAAAACTAGAAATAAAGTATAAAGTTAAAAAATTAAAGAGAAAAACTTCACAAATTACATGTTGGAGAAAGATCAGTAAAAAATCTAGAAACAAGTTTCTTGGAGTAATAAGTTTAACAATATTCAAATTTGCAAGATAAAAGATCAATATATACAAATATTTTAGTTTTACATAATAGCAATGAAAATTTCAAAATTAAAATTTATAAATATCCTATTAGAGATTAATTGAAAAAACATGTGTAGGATCTGTACATTTTAAACTAAAAATGTGTTAGAGAAACTTAAGGGTATTTAAGTAAACAGTGAAAACATGTATGTTCACAAAAGACCCCACAGTGTTAAGATGTCAAATTTTCTCAAGTTTGAGAAACACATTCAACACAACAATCTCAGTCAAAATTTTGACTTTGACTTTTTTTGTGAATATTGACAAAGGATTTTAACTTTATATGAAAATACAAAAAAAATCAAAAATAGCCAAAATACTTAGCCAAAAACAACAAAGTTTAAGGACAAGCACTACTTAATTTCAACACCTAATATAAAGGTATTTTACTAAAATTGTGTAGTGTTGGCATAAGGTAGACCATGTAAATCACTGGATGTGAGTAAAAATTCCTGAAATAGAAACATTTCAGTGTGGTCATGTGATTTTTATTAAAAGTGCTGATGACATTAAAAAAGGAGTGATTGGATATTTATATGCACAAAACACAAAAATCTTTATATTTAATTCTTATGTAATTCATATAAAATAAATTATAGTTAAATTTAGAGGCTAAACTACAAAAGTTCTGGAGAAAATCATAGGAGAAATCTGTATAGCCAAGGATAAAAAGAGGATTCTTGGATAGAGTACAAACACAGAACAATAAAAACTGATAATTCAATAAATGTTACATTGAAATTCATCAAAATTTAAAACATTTATTTTTGAAAAGATGCTGTTAAGAAAATAAAATGTTTTTCAAAACTTAGCTAGTACCCTGACCAGTGTAACTCAATTAGTTGGGTGTCCCACTGCAAAGCAACAGGCCACCAGTTCAATTCCCTGTCAGGGCACATGCCTGGGTTACAGGTCTGGTCCCTGGTTGGGACAGGCACTAGAGGCCATGGATCAATGTTTCCCTCTGACTTCAATGTTTTTCTCCTTCTCTTGCTCACTCCCTTCCTCTATCTCTGTAAATAAATAAATAAACAAAATCTAGTAAAAAACTTTTGCAACTCAATGGCAAGTAGAGAAAGAGCTAAATTTTTCTAAATTAAAAAAATTGAAACAGATATCTCACAAAATAAGAAGTGAATGGTTATGTGATTAGACAGTAAGCACATAAAAATAATTCAATGTTATTAATCTTAGGACAATACAAATTAAAAACTTGGTAAGATACTGTTTCACACTCACTGGTTAACAATAAAAAAAGACTGAAGATGTCAGTTATTGAGGAGCCTTTGTGAGAACTAGAGTTCTTCCATATTGCTGAAAGAATACAAAATGGTACAGCTACCTTGAGAAAGTCTTGCAGTTTCATATAAAGTTAAATATATACTTACCATATGTCCTAAATTCTGTTCCTAGGTGTTTATCCAGGGGAAACATAGCATGTTCAGAGAAAGAATTGTAGCAGGTTGTTTATAGCAGTTTTACTCAAACAAAAAAAACTGGAAATAACTCACATGACCCTTCACACCTGAATGGGTAAACAAATTGTGGACTATCCAAAGAATGGAATATTACTTAGTAATAAAAAGAAATAAGCTACTGATATACACAATTACATGAATGATTTATAAAAACAGTATGCTAGTTGAAAAAAGCAAATTCAAAAGTCTGCATACCGCCTGATTTTTAGTAGAATCAGAATCAAAATGAGGTTAATATCTATAGCTTTATCTTCACAATTTGTATGACTCACCATTTTTAAACTCATCGAATCCTA
The DNA here is from genome assembly GCA_004024845.1 of Tonatia bakeri. Classification (NCBI taxonomy): domain Eukaryota; kingdom Metazoa; phylum Chordata; class Mammalia; order Chiroptera; family Phyllostomidae; genus Tonatia; species Tonatia bakeri. Next base: position 199,180 of record PVIA01001838.1, read on the forward strand.
CACATATTTGTGTGATTTTATTTATATAAATTATACTTCAATAAACCTGATTAAAGTATACTTCTAAAGTCAGTTTTAAGGGAATATACAAAAATAACAATAGTATACATATATTTTTAATTTATATATTTTTCTAACCTTTTATGGCTTCCAGTTTTTTCTATCATATTTCTGTTACCTACATTTAAAAAAAATGATTAATAATGTGTAGAAGACCGTTCTGCATGGCATGGGAAATGTAGTCCAGCTCCCACACAAAAAGGCCAGTGGAAAGTGAGGTCTGGTGCACAGGACTCACGCCCACAGATAGATTCTCCTGTGGGGAATCAGGCCTGCATTGTACCTAGGCCACTTTGAGACTTGCTTTTCACTAAAACTTCCTCACCCTGAATTGAGGCAGCAAATGTTTATTGCGTATCTTTAAAGTAACTTCCTAAAATCTATGCTAAACCTCCCAAGGATGAGTGTAACCAGTTCAACCACTTTTCCCTTTACATTTGCAAATACCCTTCTTTTTTTTATGTAATTAGCAACATCCTCTCCTTTGCTTTCTGTAAAAGGTAACCACCTAAAGAGAATCTATGCATAGTAAATGAGGACCATCCTCAATGTAATGTGCCCAGAAAAGCAATGAAAGCCTATCCAGGCAAGGAATTGACCAGCCCTCACCAAGAGAGAGCATCAGTGTCATCCCTTTTCCTCTGCAGGATTTCTGTAGTCCATATGAATTTGTCTCATCTCATCCATAACACCATGGACACTGCAGGCCAGTGCCCGCATCAATAATGGCCAAATACTATTATTTAAATTAACATGATCTATTGTATCTTATAATAATTTATTCAGAAATTCTACATGCTTACCTTTATTCTTGGAAAACAAATTTAAAAACTGAGTTAAAAGAGCTACTACAAGTATATACTTGATAAATGCCTAATGAAGTAGTTAAACACCCAAATGCATATACCGCTTTCAAGGCATTTGACCTTAGGAACAGATGTATGTTTGAAAAATTGCATACATTTTAGAATTTATTGAGCAGGCTTTATTTTGGCATGCTTATTTTAAAATATGCCAATCTTATATCACTTAATGAGTTGCCAAAATATGACTGCCATTCTCATCTAAACTTTGAATAATGTTAAACAATGAAACATTAAAACATAATATATTCTCATTTTCCTTTTCAAAAAGAAAGTAAAATAAATATAGCAAGAAAATAAAATGAGAAGTTGTTTTGATTTGTTTTGTGGGAGACAGCAAAATTGTACTTAAGCTGAGCTGTCTTTGTCAACAATTTATTTAGCACTGGTTTGCTGTGGGAGTTTCGCAAGCCAATAAATACCATCAAGATAATATCTCTTAATAATCCAAATAAAAAATAACATACTCTAAACAAATAGCAGATTAATTGGAAAAGTCAGAGACCAACCAAAGAGCTCATTTCCAGCTGCCAGAGCAAAAGGAAAACATCCCTGTTGCTATAATGTATTGCGAAGACATGAACATGCCAGTGTTGATAAATGAACTGGTCATTTTCAAGGGCTACTGAGTGGTTTGTCACCACTGTCTCAGAGGAGTGCCTTTCTAAGGCAAGAGGAAATGCCTAAGGGTCTCTGGAGAGTTTTTAGGTTAGTGAAGAGTCACTTTACCCAAACCCAAACTCTCAACAGCTCTCACAAACTCTCAGGATTTATAGTGTAAACATCCCCTTGTCATAGTTGCTTTCTGAATGTTCATGCATTCTTATTAATAAGCCCTTGGCAGACCCCCTCAGCCACAGGCTTCTGAAGACTCACCAAAAACAACAGATAGAGAAAGATGACATTCTGGCACTACTCACTTTATTCTCATATCCAAGCAACTTTTTTTATCTTTGTCATAAAAAAGTAGATTAAAAGAACTTCACTTAAGTCATAAACATGTGGATTTGAAACCATATTGAAGCTAGCTACAACAGAGGTCATTCAGTAGCTTTAGGTAACATTTAAAAAATACATATAATGCATGCACACACGAATGTTCATACATGTACATGTACACAAGTATATTTTATATGTAGTATTCTCTAGTGTATTAACAGTATTCATGCTTTAAGAAATACATTGCATATTCAATAAAAATTTCATTTTAGCCCTGGCTGGTGTAGCTCAGTGGATTGAGTGTGGGCTACGAACCAAAGCATCGCAGGTTCGATTCCCAGTCAGGGCACATGCCTGGGTTGCAGGCCATGGCCCCCCAACAACCACACATTGATGTTTCTCTCTCTCTCTCTTTCTCCCTTCCTTCCCTCTCTAAAAAATAAATAAATAAAATCTTTAAAAATTTTCATTTTAGTAACTGCACTATATACCATTATATGGAGGCAACTTTATGCCACTATTGTGATATTGCAACATGTATTTTCTATTATAGTTAATTTTTCCATAAACCTATTTTTGCTGAAATACTTGTCTAAATTTTTGATGTAGCATTTTGTTTTGTATTAATCACAGTCCATCAATAACCAGTACTGGCCTGGACCAAACTGCATGGTTTGTATTATGATTGCAAGATGTGCTTTAGTACTAAGCTTCAGGAAACTCAAGAAGATACAGGTTCATTTGTTATAGGACCTAGAAATTATTACAGCTTTGCAGGGTTCACTTTTTTGCTGGTAAATTTAAAACACAAGAGTGAGAATTTAGATGTGGGAAGAGGAAAACAAAAACAAAAAACAAGTAGTTCAAAGTCAGCTGTTGAAATCAACCAAAATCTCTAAAACAAAGGAGCCTCAGTATGGGAAGGAAGCCCAGCTCTTTGGTCCTGTGGATAGCCCTCAGTGAAGTGAGTGCCTCTTTGAAATGGACGTCTTGGCAATCACAACTTAGGCCAGGCACTTCATTACTAGAAAAACAAAAGTCTTACAATATACTGTTATAAAAATATGACTCCCCCCTACCCTCCAGTCCATTCTTGCTCCAGAAGTGTGATTCTAAAAAGCAATTTAATCTTTACTAATTCCTTTCTCAGATTTTAATGGGGGTGTGTCAAGAGTCACTTTTGTGTATGAATGCTTATTATACTCATATTAATTTCTATTTTCTAGTGCCTCCAACTAGAAAATAGTCATATTTTCACTATTCATTAAGTCTTGTTCAACTGTACAATTCTGCTAGGTCAAAATGATAAAAAACAATGGTTTTAAGCTATGCCGCACATTAGAATCCCTGAGACAGTTTTTAAATATTCAAATTTCTAGATCCTTACCATAAAAAATCTAATTTAGCTGATGATTCCCAGGCCCTAATAGTATTTAAAACCCTCCAGATGATTCTCATATCAATATGCAATCTGGGTCGAAAAACACTGCAACAGATGGCTTTCCAGACAGATACTGGGGCTCTCTTTTACCTTCCAGCTGAGCCCAGAATTCCTGGGCTATATTTAACTGTATCTCTAACTTTTATACTTTTCCCAAACCACCCCAGCATCTTAGTTTTGAGTTTCACATTGACTCTTTCTCATTCCTGACCAGCAGATCCTTCTCCTTCCTTCCTACACAGATTCTACTTAAAGATGTTCATTGGGTCCTAGTACGAGCACTTTTCCACTTCAATTTATGTGATCACTACGTGAATTCAGTTTCATGAACTTCTGAGCCCCTATGACAGTCATGTTTAAGCTGGGCCACTTCCAAAGGACTCTTGGTACTGGCAGTTATAGGGAAATACATTTCCAGATCTTCTGCTAAGTTTTCTGCTTTCTCTTTTCACCTTTTCTTTCACCACAGCCCTTTTTCACTCTGCAGACTATAAGTGTGCAGTATTATTCACACTTTCCTATATTTTGCAACATTGTATGTCCTTGGAAATAAAATCTCTAGTGCTCTAAACTTTTGGAGAGGGTCAAGACTTTTTATAGTGAATAATCAAAATACAATAAACCAACACAGGGCCTGTTAAATACATGATAATCATGAAACATGCCACAGAAGGATATTCTAGCTAACATATATACTGGGAAAAATGAAAATTCAATATATTGTAGAATATGGTCATTTTGAGTAATAGCAATTTTCTTTAAACCACCTCGCTTCTTCTGCCCTTTGACTATTTTGAAAGAAAGTACTACTGTTGAGGGAGAGACTGGCAAGAGAGATTTTTTGTAAAGTCATAAGAGATACAGTAAATACAGCTTTTATGCATATAGATGCTCCTAAACTTATGATGGGGGTATGCATCTGATAAACCCCTCATAAGATGAAAATATCTTAAACCAAAAAGATATTTAATACACCTAACCTGCTAAACATTATAGCTTAGCTTAACCTCCCTTACATGTGCTCAGAATGAGAAAGGGTAAGAGGCAAAATGACTGTAACTCATGGGGGCTATAGGGACTGTCGGGAAGACAGTAAAACCAACTTCTAACAGATTTTCAGCTTAGAACCAGAAGAAGTCATCTGGATCTAACATAGCAACTAAATTCACTTTATGGCAGAGGTGTCAAACTCATTTTCACCAGGGGTCACATCAGCCTTGCAGTTGCTTTCAAAGGGCCGAATGCAATTTCAACTCCTTAACAGTTAGGGAGTAGTTACGTGTATACAGTCCTAAAATTATTTCAGCCCTTTGAAGGCAACTGCTAGGCTGATGTGACCCCCGGTGAAAATGAGTTTGACACCCCTGCTCTACAGGTTTGGATGTTTCTTACACTTGACGTTTACTTGGTGTAGTACAGAAGGATTACAAAGAAGCCCACCCAAGATCACCCCGAAGATCTGGATTCAGTTCCATGTACCAGTAGGAGCCCATTATGCCCCACCAGTTCCTCAGTTTTTATCAGGTAAACTTGGGAAGTTTCCCTTGAAATTCTGGACCTCTCTGTTTTAAGGTAAGAGGCCCTGACTCTATTTGAGCTGTTTCCTCTTAAAAATAAATCCTTGAGGTGGAACTAAAATTTAAGGGCTGAGATAACCTAGGCTAATCATAAAAGTTAAGATAACTCAGAGACTGGGTTGGGGAAAAAGGGTGGCTCATTTTTAGTTTGAGCTTTTTAATTAAAATTGCTCACTGAGAGTCTGAACAAAACCTTTTGCTGGATAAATGAGACTATGAACCCATTCAGCTCCAAAGATAAGGGACATTTACTTCTTGTAGCCCAAATTTGGAGTATTCTTAGTTGACTAAGAATCTATGTGGAGGTGTCTTCAAAATGAGCAGGAGACCCCTAGGGAAATCCGACTGTAGTTAAATGATTAACTCATCTGGGGACTCACACACAAAGGCTTGCCACCTAGCACTCTGAGTCCTCACAGTTGTATTAGACAGCCAGGGAGAGGAATGGAGGCATGTAAGAGGGTTGAAGCAACTAAGGAGACGACAGCCCCTTGGAGCTCTACCCATAATGCAAACTTCAAACTACTACACAATATTTCTAGAAACACATTTAGAATCTGCAGATCTTAAAGTAAAACTGAATTAATGGGAAATAATGCCTGCAAGGATTAAAATTCTCCGATTCTAGCTTCCATTGATATTCTTTTATATATAATTAATAGAAAGCCTTTACTTGCAAGTACTTACAGAAATGGGAAGTTTTAACTAGAAGTAATGTAAACTTAAAGTGGCCAAAATGGAACTCTTTTGTCACCTAAATTAAATATTGTTTGCATTAACAATTAGAAAAACCTGGGTTTAAGATTAAACTGAATATGTGGAAAGCATTTCTTGTTAGAAATTAGAAGTTTCTAGGAAAAGCACAGATAAATTATTTTCTATACAGGAAGTTAATAAAAAAATGGAGACTGTCTCTGAACTAAGGAGAGTTTCCGAAGCTAATCATTGCTAACACTCCAATTTTCTCTTCTCCATTCGCCCTACTGTACCTTTTACATCGTTGTCCAGACTTACTCTGCTTTCCTCCTCCCCCTTTTCTGTCTTTTCTACATCTTCTCTACCACAGCTACCTACTGACCTAGGAACACTCAGAATAAAGAACCAGACCAGGACAAACTTGGAAAAAATATTTGTCATCTTCCTTTGGAGAAAAGCCAATTTAAGGAAGAGGGGAGTCAGTGATTGTCTATATTTTTTGGACTAGAATCTACCTAAACATTTTTCCAACACTCCCTAGGGCCTTACTGAGATTACGAAGGAATTTAACTCTTAGGACATAGGGTCTTGACTATTCTGACCTATTCCAATTAAATACCTACTGGTTTCTGGGAGCAAAGCAAAAAGTTACTAAGTAAGGTTTGTTACAAAACTTCTCAGATGAGCTATTTTGTAGAAAGTCGAATCACCTTAAGTTGCATAAAATGGAAATAGAATTTAGGAAAACAACAGTAGTGAGGCTACTAGTACTTTAGGAAAAAATATAAACTACCATAAAAGGGGAAATTACTAAGGCCCTTGTGAATACTGGGGCTACTATATCTGTTCTTAACCCTACCTGAATAAGTTGACTTCTTTGGAATAACGCTTCTGTACAAATGGTATAGATATCTAAACAATGAATGGCTGTTTATTAATCAAAACGTGTTAATTAAATCTGCCTGCCCCAATTCACCTGATAGGGCAAGTTTTCTTGAAGCCAATGATGCCCACATACCCTTTTTCTAATAGGGAAAACTGTATTTAGACTCACTAACTCAGATACTGAATCAATTAGGAAAATAATGGTCTTAAAGGAGTATCTACAAGAGGATGCTAATCCTGAGACTCACTGGACATTTGTGACATGATGCTACAGTGCAACTTTGGGCCTTTTTCAGTCACCAATATCCTTTATGCCTGAGCTCAAACTGAGCCTGATACACAAGGTTACTTTTTAAAAGGGGGGCATATAGTTTCATGTATGAACCCTTGTAATTCTCCTACTCTTCCACTAAAGAAACCCAATGGGAAAAAATGAAGATTTGTAGAGAAGCTCATAGATATACCATATTTTTTGGACTATAAGATGCCCCTTTTTTACCACATTTTTTGCTTCATATTTTGTCCCCTATTTTCCTCTTCTAAAAGCCAGGTGTGTCTTGAGTCCTCACCATAAGACACACCTAGGTGTTAGAGGAGGAAAATGGGGGGAAAATTTGAAGCAAAAAAGGTGGTAGAAAAAGTGCATCTTATAGTCCAAAAAATATGGTAAATAAGGTAGTTACTCACAGACATTCTGTGACTCCAAATCCATATACCCCATTATCAGCTATTTCTTTAGACTGCCAGTATTTTTCAGTAATGTAGTGCCTTTTTTTTAGCATTTCTAAAAACAAGCAAACACACACAGTAAATATCTCTTTGCTTTTACCTAGGGATATCACAACTTTACTTGGACAGTAATGTACCAGGGATATATGGAGAGTCCCAGCTCTTTCTCTCAGACACTAAAAGCTGATTTGAATGATGTTGAATTTCTCTGAGATTCCACTCTAATCCAATATGAAGATGATTTCTTTTACGCTCTAGGATGTATTAAACTCTCAACAGAACACAATTTACCTATTACAATAGTATCCATAAAGAGACACATGTTCTCAAATGGACAGCTTTGGTTTTTCTTACCCCAAGTAAAAATACCTTGGTTATCTGATATCTACAGATGTGAAAGTAATAAACCCCAAAAGACTCAGAGGAATAATATTCTTTTCTCTTCTAAAAACAACTAGACAATTAAAAAATTGAAAAACAATGCCTTAAAGAAGGTTCCTTCACAGTTTTGACTGGATTCCAATTTTTTTGAATTAATGGCCCAGCCTCTGTACATCCTGTTAAAAGAACCCTGATAAATTTTAGTGCAATCGCCCCCAAAAAACAATCTGTAAACATCTAAAGGAAGAATTATCTAAAGCTCTTCCTCTGCCACACCTTAATTACAAACTGTCTAACTTTTTATACATGAAACTAAAAGAAATGTTTTAAATATTTAACTGAAAAACAGAGATATTCATAAAACTATAGGATATTACAGTCAGTCAGTAGACTCTGTAATCAAAGGGTACGCTCCCTGCACAACAGCCACCTTGGCCATAGGCATGTTGTGTAAACAAGCAGGAAAGATAGTTGTGGACTCTCCTTTATTGATGTTCCCCAGTTTGTTGAATCTCCACTGATTTCTTATCATGCTCAACACTTCTGTTAGTTGACTGGCTTCTTATGAAGTACTCTCGCTTTGTTCAATTAATGTAACTGCAGTTCAGTGTAACAGTCCTAACCCAGAAATGTTTCTACACTTTTTGCAGAATGAAGACATCCATGATTCCATTTTGCTTACTAACCACCTTCTTGTTCTTAGGAATGATTTACAGAAAACTCCTATTAGTAATGCTGACTTAGTTTGGTTTAGAGATAGCTCTTATCTGAAAGAGGAACAGGGATATTACTGAACTGGATATGCAATAACTTTTTAAGTGGAGATAATTAAAGGTTCTTATTATATTTACCTGAATAAGATCTGCCCAACAAGCTGAATTCATTGATCTAACTTACCCTTGTCAATTGGCCAAAGAATAGGTAGCCAATATTTGCACCGATAGTAGCTATGCGTTTGGTATAGCTGATGACTTGGAATGCTGTGGAAGCAGCAAGTCTTCTTACCTTGCTCAATCAGGGAAGCCCATAGAGAATAGAAACAGGCTGCAGAATTATTAGATGTCATATGGCAACTGAAACAATTGGCAATTATCAAACTTCTAGGACATTCTAAATCTGCCACCATGGAAACCAAAGGAAATGGTTTAGTTGACGCTGCAGCTAGACAGGCAGCATTAAACAGCCAAATTATTCAGACGTAAGTATGCTCCTCACTTCTTATTAAATCAATGAAAGACTCTCTTTTACAGTTCAGTTGGATGATTGCAAAAGAAGAAAATAGGATATGGCAACAAAAATGAGAAAGCTTCGACTCAGGCAAACAAATAAGGCTTGGAAGCAACCTGAAACAAATCTTACCTATAGGGGCTCAATTACTTATCCTTCAACATGTACACAGGCTAATGCATTGGGATTCCAGAAAGATAATTTCTGGGAGCAAAGAATATTACTGAAAATCATCTCCTGCTATGGCTTGCAAACTATATAGCAGATGTTTTATCTGTCCAAAATATAACCTCAGGAAATTACTCCATGGATCATTAGGACAGTTTCCACTTTCTTTTAGGTCCATTTCATATATGGTAATGGTAGTTAGATTTTATCCAAATGTCACCATCTAAAGGACAAAAATGATAGTTTTTATTTCTATATTTTCCAACTGGGTCAAGGTATTCCCTTGTAGAAGAACAACAGCCTTAATGGCAGGTAAACCTTAGCAGAAAAATTTCGCTGGGGAATTCCTCCTGAGTTACATGGTGACTGAGGGACTTATTTCACTGGTCATTTAATGCAGCCCATGTGTAAGGTGTGGCCTGTTCTCTAGCATGTTTATTGTGCCAATTAGCCCAGTTCTCTGGATTGATGGCATGTAAAAATGGTACAATTAAAATCAGAAATCAACTAGGTAAATCTTCAGAAGCTTTTAAGCTCCCTTGACCAAAACTCCACCTACAGTGCTCCTTAGCCTGAGATTTACTCTTTTCAGTAAACACAGCCTTTCTCATAAAATAGTCGCATGTCTCCCAATACATCTAAATAAAGGGGCATATATACCAAGATCACTAAAAGGAGGCATTCTGAATTATTATTAAGGACTTACTAACTGGGTTAAAGAAATTGAAGGATTAATAACTGATTCATTTTACAGTGTGCTTCTGGGAGAAAGACTTTAAAGACCACGACTTATAACAAGGTTTTGTTTATTGGAAAAGGCATCAGTTGAAGGCTCTCTCTGTCTTTGTTGCAAAGGACATCATCAGGTGCCTAAACGTGAATCAACATCTGCTTCTGCGTCTGACACTTGCCTCTGCCAAAAGCGGAGATCAAAGGCTCCTTGGGGAAGGGAAGCCACTAACATCAGAGATAGCTTCCCCAAGACATGGGGGACACCTGTATACCTACAAATTGATGCTGAATTAAAAAACAAAACAAAACACTTGTTTGATTGTCTTTACCTGTCTGCTTATAATATTAGTCATAATTACAGTTATACTTGTTCTTTCAGCTTTTCTCAAACTTTGTGTATGTAGCCCAACTGTTAGTAATTGCTGAAGGTGTATAAGACAACTTTTGTATTACCAATATTTTTGTGTTCTTTTGAAATTCAGAAGAAATTATATTGCAAATGAAGGAAATAGATGTGTGTGTGTGCGTTGTTAAGAAGAACTAAAAGGGAGATGTTTTTCTTATAAGCTGATTGTGTTTGAATGAGTGAAAAAAGAAAACTAAGAAGAACAGGGGAGTTGTGGAAGGTTACTGGAAAAGGAATACTGAGGAAGAAATTGTATGTACAAATGCTAGAACCTAATTATAGGGTCATGCTTACTCCTAGGCCAATAAGAACTATTAACTATATTAATTCAGATGAAAGCTAAAGTCCCAAATAAATAAATAAATAAATAAATATCCCTCTATAGTAGCTGCTGTCCTCTGAAAAATTTTAGTTGCTAATTGTAATTTATACCACCATGTCTTATAACCTTGTCCCCAGATAAACCTTAAAGTTACAGCTTTCAATTTCATGACTAGAAGAAATCAGATTAATAATGAGTGATACTTAAATGCTTCCAATGGGAAGATAGGCCATATTAAAATAATAATAATATCAATATTATTAATAGTAATAATAATAATAATAAAATAATAATAATGCCACTAGTTAATGGGCATCCCATGGTCAGATTATGAAAATTGAGGAGATTTATGATATACCTTAAAACTATAAGTAAAAGTTATACTCAGATGCAAAATACAGAAAAGTGAGTCAGACAGGAAATCTTGGATCATAGTAGTTTAGAGATTAGAAATAATCCAGAATTTTTTTTTAATGAAGGCCTATAAGACCTAATTTCTTCTCATTTTCTTGTTTTTCACTTTTGAGAAAAATTCTGCCTTGACTTCCATTCAAATTTGCATCCTCAATGGTCTATCCTTCAACAAGACAAACACTGATACTAAGACTTCCTAGGAATGAGCCTTCCTAGCACTGTGGGACCACATTATCTAACCTAAAGGCTGGTCATAAATCAATCCAAATGATGCATTTATGACCAAAAGGGGAAGGTGTGGACACAAAAGGGGTCACATGCTAAACATGACAAGCTCAGGAGAGGCCTGCATGGCAGGCCTTACAAACTCAGAAACCTAAAGTAACCACAGAGGATGGTCCAAAATTGAAACTTCCTAACTAAAAGCAAGTCAAGGTGGGTAGTCCTGTTCTAGTCCAATATATTCTTTGACAAATGTCAATCTTTACTTTATCTGAGTTTGTCTATTGTTTGTTTCATCTATAGTAACATCCCTTTGGAATGTCTGAGTAATCTCCTTTTTTCAGACCCCTTGGAGCACAATCTCACTCCACAGCATGATACCATGAAACCTGTCATTATTATCTTGTTGGCCAAATACCATCTCTATGTTGTAAATGTTAATTGTTAGCTGTCCTATAGCTACTAATGTAAAAGAAGTATTTGTGTCTTCATTTTACTCTTTATCCAATCCCAGAGATTCCCCTGCTTTGGTTTCTCCTGCCTTTTTAATCTACCACCAGAAAGTTTCATGCCTTACCCAGGGATCTCAGTTGGTCAGAACATCACACCAAGATGCCAAGGTTGTGTGCCTGATCCCCGATCAGGGCACATACAAGCATCAACTGATGAATGCAGAAATAAATGGAACAACAAATCAATCTCCCTCTTTCTTTCTCTCTGCCCTTTCTTCTTTCTCTAAAATCAATAAATAAAAATTATAAATAAATTTCATGTAATCATCCTTATGCTTCCCTCTTCGATCATAATGTATACAATTAACTGCAAAACTGCCATTCTCTGAAACATTTCTTAATGTCTTGATATTTTACTTCCCAGCAATTATTGTCATTTTGGCTCAAATAAATACATACACATTCTACAAATGTTTGGAACTGTTTTACATAGACATACCTTAGAACTCTTCCAAAGGCATTTCCTCATTTTTAGACATTTGTTATAGCAATACCCACTTTGTGTCACTAAAATCCATATTAGTCTGCTCTGGGTGCCATAGATTGCTGTGTATGGTGTCAGACTTACCAGGGTAGTAACTACATAGGTTACATAAATGTCTAATTGCTATACATCTGAAACTCATATAATATTGTATGTGAGTAAAATTGAAAAAACCATAAATTAAAAGGAAAGAAAGACAGGTGATGATGTAAGGCAGCTCCTCATGATGCTGTGTTGCTTGTTTAGCAGCTGGAGGAAGGGGTTACAAGCCAAGAAACGTGGAAGGCCTTTAGAAAATGGAAACAGTAGGAGAGACTTTTTTTCTCCAGAGTCTCAGCTAAAAAAAAGCAAGCCAGTTTACAACGACACTCTGAGTTTAGTCCAGTGACCCTATGTCAGAAAATTCCACTACATACCTGTCAGACAACAAAGTGGCTTAAAATTTGTGTTATTTTAAGCCACTAAATTAGTATCAAAAATTTGTTAGAGGATCAATAGAAAACTAATACACTAGGTAAGAGCAAGATTGAATTTAATTATATTTGTCTATTTCTGTGCTCTTAATTTTTAAAAGAAAACAGTGCAGTGCATGTTTAAATACATACATATATTTAATGGGCATGATAAAAATGTTTATAAACACAATTTTTAATTGAGCTTAATGGTTTCTTCTTTAAAGTTTTCCAAAGTTTGAAGTAGGCAAAATAAAACTGTAAGAAGGCCTATGCTTTTGTAAATCCTAGGTCTCACTAAAGCTTTTAACAATGAAGTGCATGTTGATATTTTTTTAGCAAGAGGGCATTTCTTGCTTTTCTACAAACTAAATTTCAAATCCAAGAATTATTAGCACAAAGTTAAAATCCGCTAAATTGCCACTGAAATCTACTTTGCTTTGAAGCATTTATCTGTCCTTATGCCTGTTAACCTAAAGTAAGAGTCCTTTCAAAGTGAGAAGCAAGAAGTGCTTACTTAAGGTCAAAAGCATAGTGATCTGGGAAGTACTGATTCAGGCAGATGCCCAAATAGTGTCCCAATCAGGAGACAAACGCGAAGGGTTTTATGGAAAAGAGAAGGGGAATAAATACATCAATAGGAAGGCATTTCTACTGGTGCAGAAAACATAACACAGTGATGTTCATTCTAAAGACTGTTTTGTAGTCATCTGTCTGGTAATCATCACATCTACTTTCCTGTGGTCCTGCAGAAAGTTCTTTGGGATGCACACTGGCCCAGGCGGCAGGTTAGTTTGCCCTGTTTTAACATTCCAAAGGTTGAGGCATAGACCTAGAAGATTCTCTGGAATGGCAGCTCTGGTTCCATTTTGTTTGTTTGTTTGTTGTTCAAGTACAGTTGCCTCCATTCTCTCTCCATCAGTCCCTCGTCCCACCCCTCCCCACCTCCAACCTTGGATCCTATCCCCTTTGGCTTTGTCTTTGTGTCCTTTATACATGTTCCTTGATGACCCTCCCACTAATTTCCCTCATCATCCCTTCCTCCCTCTCCTGTGGTTACTGTCAGTTTGTTCTTTATTTCCATGTCTCTGGTTATATTTTGCTTGCTTAGCTTCCACCTATAGGTGAGATCATTTTAAAGTGGCTCTTTTATTATTATTATTTTTTTTTACATTTCTAAACTCCAGGCACATGCTTTTTATATAGTGAGGACTTCTTTTTATCTCTGTAAAATTTCTTCACATAAGTCTAAGACAGGTTAACAAAATTTTATGTGCTGACTCTGTGAGGAGCACAGAACACGAACAAGATTGACTCGAACCATTTTCCCAGAAGGAAGTCAGTCTTCCCTTTATTCTTCACTTACGGGGTTACTGATTCTAATTCTTGTTAGCATCTTCATTGTTTTTCTCCTCTTTGTGCTTCCCCTCCTGGTCAAAATATTTGTTAATTGTCTTTTGATTAAATGTACATTGTTTAACATAAAGTCAAACCTTTTAAAGCACTTCCATTTAGTCAACACACAAGGTTTGCCTGGAAAAAGTTGAGCCATTGTTTGCACAACACCCACGTAACCTGGCAGCCAAGGAGAGGGGCCTGGAATGCACATGCTTGAACAATGAAAACTTCACTGTACTAGTCAGTGGGGGCAGTAGATACCATTGAGTGAGCATGAGTACTAGGTGGCCATCACATCCAAAATGGCTGAGCAAGTAGAGGGAAACAAATTTTCATCAAATTCTGTGTTGAGCTTAAACATTCCCCTGCAGAAACTATTAGGAAGATTCAGAAGGCAACAACTATGGGCAACTGGTGACTGGCAGCTTCCTCATGACAACATGCCTGCTCATGCATCACATCTCATGCAGAGATTTTTGGCAAAACATCAAATCACTGTGGTGACTCAGCTCTGCTACAGCCCAGATTTCATGCCCTGTGCCTCTGCCTTTTCCCAAAATTGAAATCACCCTTGAAAGGAAGACATTTCAGACTGGTGATGAGATTCAGGAAAATATAAAGGGACAGCTGATGGCGATTGGGAGAACTGTGCTCACACAGGGGCCTGCTTTCAAGAGGACTGAGACGTCATTGTCTTCTGTGAAATGCTTCTTATATCTTCTTCAATAAACGTCTCTATTTTCATATTACATGGCTGGATACCTTCTGGACAGAACTTGAATATTCAATAACTTCTGTTGTATGTGAGGTTCTGTTTTAGGTACTGGGGACAGACATAACTTATGAAAAAAAGGCAAACATCCCTTCCATCATGGGGCATACATTTTAATAAGTGGAAATACATTAAATTAAAACAATACTTGAGTGGCACATCTACTTAAGATGGGATGAAAGCTATAGAGAAAATAAGGTAAATAGAATGGTTAAGGAATGCAGGTGGGAGGAGGGATTGGAATTCTGTTTATGGTGATCAACAAAGTCCCCATTCAGAAGGTGACATCTGCGCAAAAAATGTAAGAGATGAGGAAGGGATCTACGTAGATCTTGAAGAACATTCCAAGAAGAAAAAGCACAGGCAACTGAAGAGGCTGAGGAATCTGAGAGCTGAATTTTTGTGGAGACTTCCCCAACATCAAGGAGCCCGAGTGGCTCAAGCAGAGAGTGAGAGTTGTTGAGATGAGTGGCAGGGGCCATTGCTGAGTGACCACAAAGTCACACAACTGAAGCCTTACGGACTCTCACTTCATAGTTCTTACAACATCACAAAGGGCTCTGCAAAAATCTTCTCAGTATTTTACATTCTATGATGTTTTTGCAACGTGTCACCTTTTTAAAAAATTAGTAAAGTGTGATTTATGATCTTATTCTAAAGAGGTATACTTCCATTTGTGTCTAAATTTGTATTTGTAATTGATTACATTCATACTTAAAGAAAATATTTAGTTCCCACAAAACCTGGGAAATCCTGTCTAGGAGGTGACAACCAAGAAACGGGGAAGGCTGAGGGTAGTGGAAGGTGGAAATGAAAAAGAGGAAGGTACTTACTTTTAAATGTTCTGCTTAATGCATCATACGCTGGTTAATGAGTTCTGTTCCATCCAGTAGGAAGAAAATGACAGGATGGCAATGTTGGAAATCATGATACCACACCACTGCTCCAAAATAAGGGAGCAGATGGGGTTTCGATTTCAATTTGGAATTAGAAATTTTAATCTCTTATTCACAGAATCTTGTAAATCCTTTAAAGAAGTTGATAGGAATATGAGTAGAACCAATTTAGTCAACCTGGCAGGCACGGAGGATACAATGAGAACAATACATGGTGCTGATTGCAAGCCAGAGAGCCAGCAAACCCCAATCTAAAGCCAATAGAAGAATCAAAAAACGTGTGTAATGCTTTTTATCTACGTGTTTCTTTTCTTAAATAGTCAGCAAGCAGCTGCTTTATTATACAACAAGGAACCAGATCCTGCATTTGAGAAGAGAGTCAGCAAAAATACATTTGAGTTGATTTTCCTAACTACACACATGTCAAATGCTGTGCCTTCTAAAACAAAAGGTAGTGGAACCCAAAAGCAGTGCATCACTTCTGGGACTTGGTCAGCTCATCTTCTGAGGTTTTTAAATATGCTTTCATTTGCTTTAAATCCTATTTACTTCACGTGATTAAAAATGAGACTGTAAATGGAGTAGGAAATGTATAACCTGCCAACTGATACTGACTGAGACCACTCCTCGATTTCCAGTGTGTTATCAAACATAGGAGAGAATATTGTCAGCAACTCAATTTAAGATGTGTGACGATAAAAGTCTCTTCTTGTTTCAGAGAGAAATAGTATAACATAAACCACACTTACTGGATATTTATTATGTAAAGAACTGAATCTCTCTCTGATTCTTTCTACACATGATATATACATCTACACACACACACACACACACACACACACACACACACATATGCAAACTATCTAATTACAAAATGGTCAAAGGACCTGAATAAATACTTCTCCAAAAAGGACATACAGATGACCAATAGACATATGAAAAAATGCTTAGTGTCACTAAATCATCAGAGAAATGCTAATTAAACCCACAATACAATATCAGTTCATACCTGCCATAATGGCAACCATCAATAAATCAACAAACAACAAGTGCTTGTGAGGTTGTGGAGTAAAGGGAACCTCATGCACTGTGAGTAGAAATGCAGACTGGTGCAGCCATTGTGGAAAACTGCATGGAGTTTCCTCAAAAAAATTAAAAATGAAACTGCCTTTTGACCCTGTGATCCCACTTCTAGGAATGTATCCTAAGAATCCCAAAATAACAGTTCAAAAGAATATATGAACCTTTATGCTCATAGCAGTATTATATATAATCGCCAAGATCTGGAAACAGGCCAAGTGCCCATCAGGACATGAGTGGATAAGTGAGAGAAAGACAAATACTGTATAATCTCACCATGTGGAATCTAATGAACAAAAAATAAGCTGATGAACAACATAAAAAGAGGCCTGGGTACACGGAACAGACTGACAGTTGTCAGAGGGGAGGCTTGAAGAAAGAAGCAAAGGAATCAGCCAAAAAACATGTTTGTGTGACCCACAGATACAGATAGCAGTGCTGTGATGGCCTGAGGGGAGGAAGGGGCTGGGCGGAAGAGAGGAAAGGTGGGGGAATGGGGACATCCGTAAGTGTCACAATAAAATTTAAAAAAAGAAAAAGTGGCTTGCAAGCTGATAAAGTCAGTCAGTCTATTTCTGGTCCAGGTCCCACGTATAGTGACAGTTTTATCAAGCAAGGATGTTACCTCAAAAGTTAATTGGCCCTCGATAACCTCTAGCACCTATTATTTTACAGGGTCATAGAAGATATGCAGGCTTGTTTGGCCAAATATTTGAGAAACTGCACATGTTAAGCAAGTTAAGTATTGCTTTTCACTTGTTAGAAGAAACACAAGAAACATTTTTAGCTATCCTGCCAATATTTTGATTTTTTCTTTATTTTTAGACTGCAGAACCTTTTCATGTATTTGCTATAACCTCCTAATGCTTATTGTACATGCACTTAAGGACATTCAACTGAAACCTTCATTTTTACACAAGAGGATGTTGATTCTCAGATAGATTAGAAGATTTCTGCAGGGTCACAAATCAGGTCAGTAGGAATCACGAAGTCCTCAGCTAATTCTGATGAGCGAAGTGTTTTATTTTCTTTTCTCTCTAAAATTCCAGTGGCTCCTTTAGCCACTTATGAGAGAACAGCTACAAGAGAAAAAGCTGAATATATTGCAAAGTTGTGCTGAAAATGAAATACAGCAGCCTGTGGTATATTCAACAATAACTTATTTTCTTTCAGAACTAGTTTTCAGAAGCACACTTATCTCAAAGTAGCAAACACAGAATATTAAATACACACAATCCTCAAAATCCAGAAGGCTCTTGAAATAGTAGGCATATTTAATGTCTGAGTGAAAAACACCCTCTAGGATATGCATGTTGCATTTATTAAATATTAAAGGTAAGTTGAAGTATAAACCTTATTGTTAACATTCCACCAGAGACATTTTACAGAGTTATGGAAATGACAGATTTGAAGGTTTGACCATACATAAATGAGAAACTTGGGCTCTAAGATTTTCTGCTCTTAAAAAGACCTAAACTTATATAAACTAGTGTCAGTGATTGCTTGGAAAGTCAACTAAGGAATAACTGAGTTTTTCTAAAGAGCAAAATAATAATGAAAGGTTAGCTTTTAAGAGGAACATACCAAAAAATAAAAAAAAATACTGAATTCTAAATTCTGATTGTGAAACAGATCTCAGGCTCCAGAACATTGCAAGGCAGGAGAGGCCTAAGCTGTGAAGCAGTTAGAGTCCATGCTTCTCGTTCTTATGATCTAAAATGTTCTTTGCTAATGCCTTTTAATGTGGGAACGTGAGCAGTCCTGTAACATAAAACACAAAGTGATATCTTTTATATGCCTTAAAAAATTCTCATGGTTTTAAGTTTGGATCAGATTCTAACATTCTATTGTTTGTACTTTCAATGTTGAACTCCATCTGAGAGGTCCTGGCCAGGTAGCTCAGCTGGTTAGAGTGTTGTCCCAACAACACTAAGGCTGCTGGTTTGATCACTGGTCAGGGCACATAAAGGATCAACCAATGAATGCATAAATAGGTGGAACAACAAATCTATGTTCCTCTCTCTTTCACTCTTGCTCTGTGTGTGCCTGTGTTTTGTCAAGAGTCTGGATCAGATAACAGTGTTCACTGCAACTCACAGAGCCCTTTACTAGCCGTGCCCTGCACCCCAGTCTGTAGGTTGTCTTGTGGTGAGTGCTCCTGTTGCATGTGTATCTAATGATGTGTATGTAATGTGGTTGCCCTGCACCACAGGAAAATAACCCTGAAATTATAAGACGTGGCACTTAGGCCTAGTTTGGGGAGGGGGCTGAAAGGCATAGGTCCAGGATGAAGCAGGGTAAGGGTGGCAATGGTAAAGGTGGCCAAAGGCCGGGGTGGCAAGCACAAGGGTGGTGAGGGATGGAGTGGCAAGCGTGCTTGTGCCAGAGGCCCAGGTGGCCTGGCTGGGCAGCCAGACTTACATAGTGGGATGGAGGAGGGTGAAGAGGTTACATATTGATTAACAAGTAAAGGTGGTACTAGCTTTCCTGCTTTTTTTTTTTAAGAGATTTAGACAGAGGGAGGGAAAGAAGGGAGAAAGAGAGGGAGAGAAACATCAATGTGTGCTTGCTTCTTGTGTACCCCCAACTGGGGATCTGGTCTGGAACCCACGCATGTGTCCTGACGGGGAATCAAACCTCCCAGGTCTGCGCTGAATCCACTGAGCCAGGACAAATGCCCAAAGCTATTAATGGGTTTCTTCCTTTAGGCACTAAGGGCCCTTTCAGGCCTTGAGATGAAAGCACAGTTTCCAAGGCTTTCTTTCCCAGATAATGGAAAAGGTACACAGTTTCAAGGACTGCTGAGTCAGTGGGTGGGGCATGTATCCCTCCAGCTCCCTGCCTTTGTTTGCTATCTATCCTACCTAACAGTTAATTTGCTTTTGATCAAAATTAATTTTCCAAAACAAAGAATCAAACAACAATATTTTTTCTAATGATCAATGAACCTGCATTAATTCATCCTGGTAGTTATAAACACAACCAGGATTAAAAATAGCACTAGCTGCCTCGGCCAGGGCAGCTCCGCTGGTTGGAGTGTCCCGGAGCTCACAGGATTGATTCCCTCTCTGGGCATGTACCTAGGCTGCAGGTTAGGTCCCTGGCCGCGGTGCTTACAAGAAGCAACTGATTGATATTTCTCTTTCTCATCTATGTTTCTCTCCTTCCCTCTCTCCCTTTCTTCCCCTCTCCCTAAAATCAGTGCACATGTCTTGGGGTGAATATTAAAAACAGTAGCAATGAGCCTTGTGCTAACATTTATTAAGTGCATTACTTTCTGAAAAGTATTTTAAAATACGTTGCCACTTAATTCCCACTAAATTTTTGTAGATATGCAGATAATATACTTATCTATAAAGTATAACTGAGAAAAATGTGATTCAAGAAGTTAAACCATCTGCCAATAATTATTCATTTAGTTACTTAGGAAGCATATCAATCAGTCTGAGCTGCCATAGCAAAATACCACAGACTGGGTGGCTTAAATAAGAGAAATTTAGTTTCTCATGGTTCTGAATGCTACAAGACCAAAATCAGGGCACCAGCACTGTCGGGTTCTGGCGAAATCTCTCTTTCTGGCTTGCAGATGACTGCCTTCTCCCTGGGTCCCCACAGGAACGGGAAAGAGAGGAAGAGCTCTCTGGTGTTTCTTTTTATAAAAACACTAATCTTTTCAGATCAGGGCCTCACCCCATGACCTCACTAACCATAATTACTTCCACAAAAGCTTTATCTTGAAATACCATCACATTGTGGTTAGCGCTTCTCTGTTTGAACTCTGGGGAGGAACAAACATTCATTCTGTAACAAGAAGTGAAACCCCAAACACAGGTTTGATTTCTTTATTGTGGTTGTGGTCTGTGTGTTTGAACTTCCCTAAATGCTACCAGGCAGCCTGTTAAACCAAGTCTGAAGATATTTGATTCTAATAATGAGAAGTTTCTGCCTAAGAGAGAACACCACCTTGAGGAATCTTAGCTGTGTCTCACAGGGGCAGTTAGAAGTGGGCTGTACACAAGGCTTTGCAATATGGTTTAGAGACAGTCTAGCAAGGTGAGGAGCTTATGACATTGTTTCAGGCAAGGTCCCTGATACAATGGTTTAGGATTGGTGGAAATAAAGAGATGAGAGTCTTGATGTGACTCTTGATAATTAAATTGTTGTGTAATAGGTACACTGTTAATAAACTGTTGTCTCCTATACACTAAGACCTGTACAATTATTAATTTATAATTTTATCTTTGTTAAAAATTTATTACATTAACAACTAAATTAGGTAGATACAGGTGGCCTACAATCTCATCCGAGTCGATTTTCACAGGGGTCTTGGTTCGAGTCAGTTCCTCTGTGCACACCTCCTCCTATACCTCTTGTCTTCCTTTAAAAGCAAGGAAATCTGCAGCAGGTCCTGAGTCAGACACATAAACAAGGACAAGACAGAGAGAGCTATGAATTCTGTTTTTCAGTAAAAATAGACTACTCATATATCTCAAATATAAAACAGTTTAGTTCGGATTAGTTTTCTTAGAAAACTTTGTGAAAAAAAAATTAACCTCACTAACAGGGAAGAAGCAACTTTAATATTTCTCATGTTTTAATATCTTTGTTTATAACCTAAACAGCAATACCCTAAATAAAAGACATTCAATACATGTTTCAATATTTCAAGTCAATAGCTTTAATTCAAATGTTGGGCTAGTGTTATCAGCATTCAGACAGCACTGAAATTAAAAATAAATGCTAAAAAGTCAAAAAGGCCTAAGCACTCTGATAGACTTACCCAGGAGGTAATACAAATGAACCACCTTGCATACAAAGGGTGAGACTGTGCTGGAGAAAAATAAATTATTGAAGTGCAAAGAAACTGTGTTCAAAAGGGTTGTTAATTAAGGAGTTGAACTGATTGTGAATATCAATGAGCTGATTTCTGCTGGTAACAATTCTTAAAGTACATAATTTTGCTAAGTGAATGCAAATCAAATGACCCTCCTTATAAAAACCATTTAAAAACGTGCCCTTTCACTTTGTCAACGTGTTCATGTTTTACCATAACCTAAAAAATTGCTACAACTTCATTACAGAAGGAGCAGAGGCCACACGGGCTTTTCTTTCAGAGGACGCTGCAAGAACAACATCCCTTCCAACAGCCTCACGTGAGTACTTTTATTGTACTTGTGCTTCCCTGGGTCGGACGTTACTGCTGAGTGGCAAGGGAACTATTCAATAAGAAACGTGTTTAGTCTGGGAAAAAAAAAAAAAAAACAACTTTGACAACTAAGGTATTTTAGCTCTTAGTTTCCTTTTCCTATGCAGTTTCTGGAGGAATTAGATATTTCCCTACACACCATCTAGACTGAAATCAGGGGAGGGAAATGGGGAAAACCCAAGGGCACTGTCCAAGCCAGGATATTCCAATAGTGACAGAGAGATCTCGGCAGGATAGTGCAGGGCGATTTTCAAGTTTTTAAAGCTTACCCATTGATCCATCCCCATCTCGCCACTAAGGAAGTCACTTTAAAAATCCAGTTAAGGGAAAGTATTAAGGAATATTGAGGCATATTATGTAAAGCAAAAATATTGTAGCTGCTATGAAAATGGTTAATATTTGATATTACTGTCCCAAATTTTGAAAGTATGCATATAGGTAAAATAACGGTGTTATTACTGTTAGTCCTCTAAAAATCACCACTGTCTAAGAAAATGCAGTTGGAAAAATTTACTTACCAGAAGACCTCAAGAGATTTTCAGTCCAATGATGAAATTCTTCGATGGAATTACATTGGTCCAGTATCTGCCTGTCCTCTGTTTCCATTCTTATCGTGATGATGGATTTCTCGCCTCATCAGGAAGTAAGCCCACTTTTAACCTGAGAGTATCTTAGGTAAGAAGTTTTGTTTTGTTTTGCTTTGCTTTGTTTTTTGCCCTTATAGAAGATGAGTACCCACACATGGGGGGCCATCACCTTGAAAGCCTCTCTCCAGAAAGCATCAGCACCAGGAGAGCGATTTCTGGATAATGCAAGGTTCTTGGGCCTGAATGGAAGGTATGAAGTGGAACCGCCTGGATCTCCTCTTTGCCTCAGTAGGTCACTTCTCCTTAAAATTTCTGGTTCTATGAACTTTAACAGACCTGAAAGATTACACTTGATTTTTCCTAGCTTTATAGCAGATATATAAGGTAGGGTAAAAGTAGGGTTACTGTTGTGAGCACACAAAGCAGATTTTATTCTTGTATTATATTTTATTAATTATTGTATTATTTTCCATACAAACAACTGTAAACCTACTTTTGTCTCACCCTGTGTAACTGCTTTTTAAGAATTACCTTCTTTTTTTATGTTTTATTGATTTATTTTTAGAGAGAGGGGAAGGGAAGGAGAAAGAGAGGGAGAGAAACATCAATGTGTGGTCCTCTCGCACACCCGCTACTGGGAACTTGACCAGAAACTCTGGCGTATGCCCTGACTGGGAATTGAACTGGCGGCCCTCTGATTGGTAGGCCAGCACTCAATCCACTGGGCCACACCAGCCAGGGCTGAATGACCTTTTTAAATTTGATTGTAAAGTGAATATGTATGAAGTAATTACAATCTTACAGTAATACCTAAAATAATAATATTCAGTAATATAATCCACTACATTTTTAAATAAAACTCTGGAAAACTATAATCTTGAAAATGTTTTTTCCACTTTACTATGTTTGCATAATTTTTGTAAAGTCTAGAATTTAATAATGTTTTTCTTCTTATAGCTTATCATCAATCATAATCATTTATACATTTTCCTACTTCATGAATTTAAATGCCATGTAAGCAATTGCTGTTTATCTTTCAAAAGTGTTTCCTTTTCCTTAGTAAGTGTGCATTTTGTGAATAACAACAGTTACTTAATTGCTCAGAAATCTAAACCATAAATCACAGTAAACTGTCAAATTTAAGTTTAAAGCTGACATTTAATGAGGAAGTATCATATATATATGTATATGTGCATATAATGCTATCTATGATATGCTTTTCAAATATTTGCATATATTTACCCTGAAAAGCACTGCAGGAAAAATATAGCTTAATTCTAAGGATGTTCTATAACAAGTATATGCATGGTTTTCACAAAATTGGCAGCCATATATTTAAAAAATTCTAAACTAAAGAAAAAAATTATTAGACTGAACTTTATTCTGTATATATTTATTCTTCACCATTTATTTTCCTCTTCTTTACTACACCAGAGTTCTAGGAGGCTTCTGCCTAACAAGTTGCACATATTTTTAAAATGTGGATTCAAATTTAATAGAAGTAAAACTTTGAAGTGGCAGATATATTCTGCTTATTGAAATTCTATCTTTGGAGAGAAAAAAATCTTAGCAATGTAAAGGAAAAAATAGCTTTTAGCACAGAGAAAACATTTGAATAGTGACAATCTGATTCTTGAAATTTCAGAAAACTGCATATTAAACAAATGTGAATATCTTTGCAGACGTGACCTGCCACTAAACATGACCCACCACTAAGCTACTTCTCTTACATTTAAATTTTAAGGACATGATAGAAAAATGCACAACAGTCACAGTTCTGGTGTGTCATTTTCACATATAAACATTCTTCTATATAAAAATTTAAAGTTTTGTGGAGAGAACACTGATTTTTTATAACTTTAGTAATGGCAAGTATTTCCTCATGTTTAGAATATGACATAATTCATTATAAATGGAAACTTATAACAGTTCATTTATTTCTAGGTAGGTAGATGATAGCTAGGTAAATAGAGACATAGATTCCTAGACAAACAATAGATAGTTGTTCTGGAGTGTTTGCAATGCATTGTAAACTACTTAAGAGAATTAATGATAGATGGTAATAAACAAGAATATACAATGAAAACACTTTTTTTTGAAAACCTGAGGGTATTTCCAGAGTACAAAAATATCTCATATTCAACATACAAGCTCTGTGAAGATTTGAGCTACCTCTCTACTAAACTATTTCTTTCTTGAGAGGAATCATGTTGACTAAATTTCCAAGATTAGACAATCTGTTCATTACTGAACTTTCAAATAACATAAAGGCCCCTTAATTCGGCCAAAAGAATGTATTTTCCTGTAGTGATCACCAATTTCCTCATCCAGTTGGCAATACTTAAGCATCAAAAGTAAGGTAGAAGTAATTACCATAAAAAGAAAGGTCCAGGTGACCCTGGAAGAAATTCCCAGGTATCTGTGAAGGTGACTAATGTTGCTAGCAGACAGATGAGCACAGAGGTAAAAACAGGGGTGTTGCTTAATATTTTATAGTCCAATGAGATGAAGAATACATTAGCAGAAGCCAAGGTCAACCTCTGTAATGCAAATCCACAACCCTGTACTCAGTCTGCAAACTGGAGCCAATTCTCAGACTCAGAACACTTTGATAGGAAAGAAGAGGCCCCAGGCCCTCGAGAGGAAGGTCTCCGCAACTCTACAGCAATGGTGCATGGCAGAAACGACCTGAGTTCCCCCAAAAGGGACTGAAAGCCACTTTTATTTATTTATCTATTTGATTTGATAACCATGTCCTGGGGAATGAAGAATGAACTTTTTTTACGTAAATTTAACTGTGTGTGTTTTAAAAGCAAAAAAGCAAAATAAAAAATAAAGTGTAAAAGAGAACAAGAAACAAATATTTTGTAGACTTCTGCCACCTTTTATTAATGTTCTTATTCCACAAAATAAGTATGAGATGGGACTCATGAGCCTGCTGCTTTCTCCACCTCGTTTCCTGGTGCTGCTCACGGTGTGAGCACCTTGCCCCCCTCCTGCATGTTCACTGAGGGTGTTCGGGTGTTCGAAGAGATATTTTTCTTACAGTAATGTTTTTTATGTTCAGACTATAAAAGTTATTTTATATCTAAATAAAG
Source organism: Tonatia bakeri (assembly GCA_004024845.1). Classification (NCBI taxonomy): domain Eukaryota; kingdom Metazoa; phylum Chordata; class Mammalia; order Chiroptera; family Phyllostomidae; genus Tonatia; species Tonatia bakeri. Next base: position 224,727 of record PVIA01001838.1, read on the forward strand.
AAATAGTGATCTGACCCAATGTTTTCTGAAAGAAAACTGGCTGTGTTAGGCCTTAGTGAATTTGTGAGGGCGGTGGTCTCCGAAATAGCGCTGTCTTAGGGAAATGTAACAATCTTGCTGACTCCATGTGATATCTCTCTTTTGATGTACTTTAGAAGCTAACCCACACAAGCTCACACACAAGACTACCACTATACACAAACATGTAAAAAAATTTATGTACTTACTCTTAATAAGAACAAGGTAGAAAATAAATGTAGTAAATGAAAGACAACTGCCCTTTGGGAACTTAAATTTCAATATAAAAATTCAACAAATATGCACAAAACCAGATAAATTGCCAGGGTCCAGCCTCGGAGGGGTCTCAAGGTCCCCGAAGGATGCATGGCTAAGGAGAAGCGACTGAAGCAAGACACCTGGTGGGGTGCCAGAGGACAGCCAGGCTGTTTTGGCCCAACTGGCTCACCGAGAAAAATCAATCTTTATTTTTATAGGGGAGATTATACAACTTTCAATGCATAGTGTAATTATTAAAACAGAAATGATTACCACAGAAATAATATCTAAAAACACAGATAGTTTTACAAATTAATCATATTAAACAAAAAAATAACCAAAAAGTATAGGACGTCCCACAAATCAACTATATTAAACAAAGGTTATTTTGACCAAGAGGTTCATTAATCAATTAGCCAACGGAGCTATATGGGCACAAACTTTCAGGTGCCAATTAATAACTAGGTATCTATTAAATTCTAGGAATTGATTTAAATTAAAAGCGTGCAAGGGGTGATTTATAGGTATATAGAAATTAACTATTATCCATTAAAATTAAATTTATCTCAATCAGATAACTAAATTTTCCTATATATCTTTGATTTATACATTTTGTGTTCATTTCCATGTATAGAGATTATTATTTTCAACTAGAACTCATTGTTTCTATACACTCCTGTCAAGGGTATGGGAGGAGTAGTGGCTCTAATAAATCTTAAGCTTTCAGGTAGGGACTCCCTAAGAAACATTCCTAGCAACAGCTTCCTTCAGTGTTCTGGCAGTTGGTCTGCCCATAGTTTAATTTTGTCCTTAACTTCCCAGGTGAGGGAAACAGGCAACATTAGGGTTGTTGGGGGTCTCTATTCTGTGGTCAACAAATAACTTCGCACAGAATCAGAGGCATCATGCAGATTTTTTATTATAACATACAGGTATCCAAAAATCCCACCACCTATTGCTAGCAGGGACAGGCACACAGGAAGAGATAGACAGGAGATCCGGCCATATTCGCCTCTGTTGTGCAGATGCGTCTCATCCAACCTGACTGTGTCAGAGGTCATCTGTTGGTCAGCACCCGACCATAAATAAATGAAATAAGTACAAAATTTGGTTAGTATTCTGAAGGAAACAAGCAAAGTAATATAACAGAAGTAGCTGGAAGGATGGAGTGGACACAGTTACTTTCAATAGCACTGTCATAGAAGGGGTTACCTCGGATTAGTCTTTAAAGTACCTCAAGATGAAGAATGAAGGTTCATGAAGAACCAGGAAGGGTGAAGGTCTGAGTCAAGATTAGGTCAAGAAAGGAAACACTCTATCCTATGTTTCTGAGGACAGAGGGGCTGGAATTATGGGTAGAATAAAAAGAAGTAAGGCTAGAGAGGAGCAAATAGGGGGATAAAGGAGGATTGTGGGTGGAGAGTCTGTCACAAAACAAGCTGTTCAAGGCTTTGTGTATCAAAACAAGACATTTGGACTTGATCCTGCTGTATTTATATCCAGCTATAAGGAGCAAATACTGTCAGGATTACAAGGTGCACTGGGCCCAACCCAGTAATAATGATACAACCGAACACAGGTCTGGTTGCTGCCACTTTGAAAGCCAATATTGGAGAGGCAGGTACTGATGTAAAGGAAAATGGTTTATTCAGATGCTGGCCATCTGGAAGTTGGGGACTCATGTCACAAAGCCCATCTCCACATCTCAGTGGAGGCAGAGGTTTTTGTAAGGAGGGAGAGGGGAAGCAGAACGAAGAGATCAATGAAGAGGGTTGGAAAGTTCTCTACGTGCAGATCAGCACAGTCCATTTCGATAAGGCAAGTGACAGTTCAGTGTGCACCACTCTGGTTTAGTTGCCCTCTCTTCATGTCTTTCTGGAACTACAGTTGAAGGTCAGCAAATCTCCTGGAGCAAGGAAGACTGATGGTTGGAGCCTGTATCTTTTGAAGTTAGTTCCTAGGATTCTTATACAAACATGCTGTTTATCTACAAGCTACATGTTACAGTGAGCGTTTACAAAGACATCAAGAACATGATGGGGTGGGTTACAACTTCCTACTGTCACAACTATAGCTGAATATTATTGTTTAAATTTTGATAAAGTATTCTCAAAATAAAAATTTAAGAGACTTTGTATATTTATAAACATATCAACATGAGCTCCGTGGGGGAAGTTTTTACAAGACAGAACGGTTCCACAATAATCCCAGCAGCAGGATCTTTAAAAAGAATCCCAACACTGCCTGTTAGTATATTTGTTTCTCTTTCTTGGGCTTTGCAATCACATTTTCAAACATCATCTACTCTCCTGAAATCTCCCCGCTCCGCTCCTGCCAGGAAATAATATTACTTCTTTGTTCATGGAGTAAATTTAAAAAGGCTTAAAGGAACTAACCTTCAGATGAGGATTTATATGTGTTTCAACAACAAAATACCCAAATCGCATTTTTCTTGCCCTTCCTTATAGATAGAATGAGAGATACAGCCCACCTAATATCCAACATTAGTCTTAACTGTGTTTAAATCTCAGTTCATCCCGGCTTCTCCAGAACCCCATTTTATTTTTCAATGATCCCTTTTCTCTCTTGTATATATAACCTGTTACTTTAAACAAAATCCTTTTAGGGACACTCAACATTCTGAGTAAAATAAACAAGAAATAACAAATCCCTAATCTATATTCTCGTCCTTATTTCCATCTCTCTCATCTCTCTTTGATAATTAAGCTTCTATAAGAGCATCAACACCCTGCTCTAATTTTCCACCTCCTACTCCCTCCCAAACACATTTCAGTTCTCTTTTCACCCTGTAATTCCACCAAAGCAACTCATTTTGTTACCAATGACCTCCACATGTCAATGTAGAACTAGGAAATTTTGGTCCTAATATTACTTGACCTCTCCACAATTCTAATACAATGCTTCCTCCTCTCCTTGAAACACTCTCCTTTAGCCCCTGTGCCAAAACAGTGTCTTGGATTCCTTCCCCTTCTCTAACTCACCTTTCTCAGCTTTATTTTTAGTCTTATTCATTTTTTACCTAGCCATTAAATACTGGATTTATAAAGTTATATATATATATATATGACTTTGTTTCTAGGCAAAAAGAACACGGCAAAGCTGAAAAATGTACTTAAGGATCCAAACCAGATCATTTTGAGTTACTCAAGAGGTGAATGATCTGGTTGAACTTGATAAAATCAGATGAAACCCTCTTAAAAGAGGGTCTGGGCCATTTCCTAGGTAAGGGGTGCTCCCTGTAGGCTTGATAAAGTACACGGCCCTGTGGTGGAAATGCATGTGGCAAGAAAACCTGGCTGGCCCCTGGGAACTGAATACAGCCGCCACTGGGTAGATTGCAAAACCTGGGGTCCTCATCCATATGGTCAGAAAGAAATAAATTCTGCTAGCAATCCCAGTGCATTTGGAAATAAATGCATTCTCCCTAAGGGGACACCACATGAAAATGCTGCTGAGAAACATGGAGGGCCAACCCTTCCATGTTAGTCTACTGAGACACTGTGGGGAGGACCCAAAAGCTGTGCTCAGACTTCTTGACCAAAGAAATTGTGAAATAAAAAATGGGTGTGGTTTTAAGTCGTTGTCTGTGGTAATTTCTTACATGCCATTAAAAAACTAATAAACTCCCAAACATTTTCCCAAATCTTCATGGATTTTGTTTACTTTTTTAAGATTTTATTTATTTATTTATTTTAGAGAGATGGAAGGGAAGGAGAAAGAGAGAGAAACATCAGTGTGTGGTTGCCTCTCAAGTGCCCCCTACTGGGGACCTGACCAGCAATTCAGGTATGTGCCCTGACTGGGAATCCAACTGGTAACCCTTTGGTTCACAGGCCGGCACCCAATTCACTGAGGCACACCAGCCAGGACAGGGGACTTATTTATGTGCATCTTCCAGAGCTTTTTTTTTTTTAACATGCTTCTTATTTTCATTTAGAAAAAATTTTAAAAAGTATTATTTATGTGGCCTCTAAGGCCTTGCACATTCTGGTTCCTGCCCAGACCTCCAGCCTCTCTCCTCCCTCACCAGTGAGACCTGGTGTCCACCATGGTCTCACTCAGCTTCCCAAGCCTACTTTTAGGTCCTCCTTCCTCAGTGGTCTTACAAAGGGTGTTCCATCTTCTCGAAAGTTCCTAACATTCTTTAAATGTTTTCTTCATGAATCAATTCAATCATCATTTCTTTAGAATTGCACTCCTTACTTCTCTGACTAAAATAAATCATTTTGTGCAAGCAAAAGTTTTTGCAAATTTATGAAAATCATTTTGAAAACTTCTTTTAGAGCCCCAAATTTATCATACAGCATATCCCCAGGAAAATGGCACTACCCTCAGTAATAAGCCTGGCTTTTGAAGCCAGGTTCATGAACATGTGGTGTAACTGTATTTGCACAGGGCTCCAAGTTTGATTTAATGCTGTACTTCAGCCGTATTGAAATGTTTTTGAATAAAGGGCCACACGTTCTTATTTTGCACCAAAAACTACAGATTATTTTTCCTGTCTTTATATTACACTCTTCTCCTTCCTCATTCACCTTGAAAAATCAGAATAAAACAATTTTTCTCATCTACATTAACAAAGTCTAATTTGAAAAGGGGGATAATAGTACCCAAGATATTGCTTATAGATCTTATTTTCAATTATAATTATTGAAAGGTTATTCAAATTTTTGAGAACTTAAAGATCTTGCACAATTTTATCTTTTCATGTAATTATTAAAATGCTCTCAATAAAGATGTATCAAATTTATTTTTTTATATAAGTGAGGTGGGGGTAGCTGGAGATTTGGGTTTTTTACTAAATAAATAAGAACTTATTTAGATGTTACTCATCTGTTACTTACATATCCAGCTAAAAGCCTTATTGCTTGTGTGTATGGGTTAGCAGATTTCAATCAAAAAGTTGAACTATGTTTCTTAGTAACCAACAGCTCGCATAATAGAAAATTTCCTTAGAGTTCTTATTTTTTCCTTATGCATAATTTATATTTTCTAAATATAATTTTATATTCATAAATGTTTCCCACTCTCATATTAGCTGGTAGAAAGCATCCTACTAATTTTATATTGTAATTTCTAACTTTTGCATATAACTTTTCTGAAAGAGCACCATCAGATTTTGTTTTGTCTATATTGAAATATAACATTTAAAAAAAACAGTATTTTCCCAATATAATTTGCTTTTAACATTTTAATTACTAATTTCATGCTAGAGTCTGCAAAGGAATAAAGAAGCATGGAGGACCAGCATGTCCTTCTTCACTCCATGTTATATAAAATTGTCTTAACTAAAGACCAGTATCAAATGCACTTTCTTTACTAATTAATTTGGTGGTTACTCATCACACTGATATTTAGATGTACTAATCAAATGTTCATTTCATAATTGTATACATTAACCCTGATTAAAGAGGTATTCATCACTTCAAGAATTACATTAAAATGCAAATGTTACAACTGTTGATTGATGTTAATTTATATCTATCAAATAAAGCAATTACTAGTGAATAGTGGCAATTGATATAAAGTCTTTTTTATGTAAGGAATTTATGACTTCATCAGTAAATAAATGGATGTGCTAACTTTCTTAAAAGAAGAACTTCAAACATGGAACCATGGAACGTTAAATACCATTTTTAATTTATAAACACAATTCTACTCTAACACAAATTATTAAATTTAGCACAAACTCAGTAAGTTAAAAAATAATATTTACTGGAAATGAAAACAGAACTGTGAAACAATAATCAAATACCCAGCATAAATATTCATATTCTTCTTGTTTCTTAGGTACAAGAAGAGAAAACAAAAAACATAAAAGGTTTGAGATGCCATCTTAGTTAAAACTGTGTTATGATGTTTGATGAAAGAAGGAACTTCAAAAATACCTGTGAAATTCCTACCAAATGAATCTTAAAATATTACTCTGAAAAAAATCTGTAATAACTATTTCTGAAGTTTCACTGTTTTACATACACACAAGGAAACTCATTCATTGTGATGAAGAGCTCTATGAATTTTGAAAAATGCCGAGTCATGTATCTACCTAAGCAGTCGTGATATGAAAGTCTCAGCAACCTCCCAATTGTTTGTCCTACTTTTTATTGTTAACCTTTCTCTCTACTTGTTATCCTTAGTGATTGTTTTGCTTTCCCTCCTTATAGCTTTGTTTTTTCTAGAATACCACATATATAATCATATAATAAATAGCCTTAACAAATACAGCAGTGTCAAAGACTCCAAAAATAATTGTGACTTTGTTTATTTATCCTTTAAGTCAGTTATTGTTTTATGGATTTTGCAGGTTGGCTCTTAGGTACATATTTGTATAGATTTTTTTCTCTTGGAACATTTAACTTATTTATTATTTTTAATCTTCTTATGTAACGTTTTACTGACAATATTCCTTGTTCTGAAGTCTATTTTATCAATAATCTACTCCAGCTTTTTCTGGTTAGTTGTTGCATAATATGTTTTTCCACCCTTTTGCTTTTAACCAATTTTTTTGTGACAATTTCTGTCTTTAAATTTCCCCTTTAAGTCTTTCATATTCAATGTGATTATATATTTGGATTAAAATCTATGACATTGCCAGTTGTTTTCTACTTGTTTCATAAGTTTTGTTTTTTTTTATCTGCTTCCCACTTTCCTATTTTATTTACACACGTAATTTTGAAGTTAGTCTTCATCATATATATTTTTAAATCAATCTACCTTTAATAATATTGTACCTCTCCTTTGTAGTACAAAGATTTTTTAATGATATATTTCTACATACTCCCTCTCTTCATTTGACCCTTTTGTCATACATTTTATATTTGCACTCTGTGAATACACACTATATTGTTACTATTTGAAGAACCCATTGAAGACATGCCTCATGACATTTACTGCAATTTCATCTCTAACACTTCCATTTGATCCTTTTTTACATTTTCATCTCTCTGCTGAAATTACCCATCTGCTCTTGCTTGTTGTTCACATTTTCATTAGAGCCTTGAACATATTTATTAGTCAGTTATTTCACATCGCTGTGAGATAGTCCCAACATCTGCGTCATGTGTGACTATGATCCTGTTGGTTGAATTGACCATTATGGGACAATTTTTCTTTCCTTTGTACATGCCTCATAATGTTTTGTGAAGACTGGCCATTTGCTTAAGGCAGTAGAAACTCAGGTGACTAGTTTTACTCTTGGAAGTGGTCACTTCTTTTCTGCTATACCTTTAGTGTGGAGGTTACATTATTTTCCCAGGGAATTGAACTGTCTTTGAGGCTTGTTGTGGCTATTCTTACCCTGACTACAACACAGGCTTCACATTTTTCTAGCAGTTTCTTGGGTTTAGGGTAGTGACTTGTTTGCCAGAAGGTTTTTCTCACGTCTGTTCTGCCCTTAGCATTAGGTCTTTTCTTAGTACTGTTCCTCAGAGTCCTTCTGTAGCTGTCACAGCACATTGTGCCATTACCTCATTTTGATGCCAGCTTGCTTGGCAGCAGGAGCTGAAGAGAGATATTCTCTGATTTTCTGATTAAGCCTAAGTTTTCAGTAGGCACTGTGTCCCTTTCTCTTGAGAACATGGCTTTTCAAGTGTCCCTGTCTCTCTTCCAGTTCTGTTTCTAGACTTAGCAGTAATTCCTGCCTCCTGCCCAGACATTAGTGACATTTTTGAGGGGAATCTGATTTCTAACCTTCCCTAAAATTATCACACTTGTTACCATTTCACAACAGATTAGTACTTTTTTGCTTTCAAGAGGTAAGAGAGAAGGGACAGGGGAAACTCTGTGACTTTCTCTCAATTGCTGTTAATCCCTGTCCTTGGCCTTCACTTAGTTGATCACATTTTTGGAAGTCTAGTCTTTCTTGAGCGGGCCTGCTCATGGGAGTGCAAGAAGGAAAACTGCTCACTTTCTCTGCAAGACTACCCTTGGACCACACCACTGTTCCATTATCATTTCCTCTTAGGTCCAGCTGCATTATCTCAAGGTCAGCAGATGTCTGCACTCCTCTGTCACTGCTGGCCCCAGTCTCTTCAGGATTGCAGGTCAGCTCATCTCTAATAGCTTCAAAAAACACTATGATAACTTGTAGCTTATATGATTTGTTTATTTTTTCTGTGGATGGATGCTGATCTTTCCAACTTTTTATGTCTCCCAGCATGAAATGGAGATAAAGTTGATTTTAAAGCTACATAATTAATAATTTAAAAAAACAAAGGAGGAACAGAAGGAATATTAACACTTACTAGCATCTGCAATATTTCAGACACAAAGCAGGTGAAATCATTTGCATATCTCATCATCTTTAATTTTGTAATATTTCAACTTTACATACAGAACACAGACATCTTTGAAGGTGAGAATACTGCTGAGGCAATCAAGAAATACCAGTGCTTGGAGCCCTTATCTGTCTAACTGGGAAATGCGTTGTGCCCACAGCCATTATCTTTCATGCTTTAAATGGCCAGTGCCTATAGCGTTATTTTTCATGCATTAAAAAATGAAGGAGTCAAGAGAAAACTTATTTGAAATCAATGTACTGTTAAAGCATTTAAATACAGCAAAAAATATTATACTGCTAATTTTATTAGAAAATTGTCCACTAAAACACTATTCATTGAAGCCAGAAATCATGTGGGACTTAGAATAGGGTCCAAGTTACAATCTCAAGATTTAGACTATTACAAAAGATACAAAATGAACAACCAAAATGGCACACATATTAATGATCTCTCTCTTAACCTTTTTTCTCTAACAAGTGCATGATTACCAATTCTTCACCTACATGATTAAAATGTAAGGTATATGAATTAAATCTTTATTATAAGAAACATTTAGATATTTCATGGTATGACAGGAGAACTTTTTGTGAACCAGTGAAGCATATACTGACTTTCTAGTTGTTAAAACATCAGTGGTGTTTACAAAAAAATTGAACTCTATGCTAAGTGCTTTATCATTTGACTTTCAGTTCTGGTAGAGTTGTTTACATAACATGTATTCAAAGAATACACTGCTAAACTTCCAACATTTTTGAAGTCAGATAATTCTCAAAGATTGTCTCAGAATCAAACACAATTTTTATAACAGAACAGTTCTGTGTTTCTTTTCTAAAGATAGACAGATTTAGAAATGTTCCGACTGTCTGCGAAGCTCAAATTGCTTAGAGTAAAAAACCTACATGACTGGATTTTTCTTTAAATCCATACTTAAGGGCTCAGACATTGAGATATATTAACACATAAAGTTTTTTCAGCATGCAGAAATATCTTGGCACTACAATGAGTGGTAACATTAATAATTTTAAAAAACTTTAGTATTTTTTTCCAGGTTCATAACTTAACATATCAGTTTAGTAGTAGTCAAAACTGAAAGAACAAAAAATTCTAAGAAATTTCTTTAACACTATATGTTGCTGCCAAGAAAATTGGATTCCCCCCAAAATATTCATGTCTTCACACCGTGGGACTTGTGTATGTTACTTTGTAAGGCAAAGGCTTTGCAGATATAATAAAGTTAAGGGTCTCAAAGTGATGATATTATGGTCTAAGTATATCCCCCCAAATTTACATGTTGAAATCCTAAAGCCACATGCGATGGTAGTAGGAGGAGGGGCTTTGGGAAGTGTTTAGATCATGAGGATGGAGCTCTCATGAATGGAATTAGTGCTCTTAAAAAAAGCAAACAAACAAACATACACAAAGCTGCCTAGCCCATTTCATCATGGGAGCCCAGTGAGAAGGTTTCATCTAGGAATAAAGAAATGGGTCCTCACCAACCAGCATACCAAATCTGCTGATGCCACAATCTTGGGCTTCATAGCCTCCAGAACTGTGAGAAATAAGTTGCTCTGGTTCAGAAGATACATAGTGCTATTTTGTTATAGCAACTCAACCAGATTAAGATGGGGGAAATTATACTGGGTTATCCAGGTAGGTCCTATATGCAATCATATACATCCTTGTAATAGGGAAACAGAAGATGTCTCTCTGTCTCTCTCTCTCTCTCTGTCTCTCTCTCTCTCTCTCTCTCACACACACACACACACACACACACACTAATGATGAGGTCATTTGAAAAAAAGGGCAAATAGATTTGGAGATGTTGCCTTTGAAGCTTAAAGTGATGTGTCCAGAAGCCAAGGACTCTGACAGTCACTGTAAGATTGAAGACACAAAGAATGGACTCTCCTCTTGAGTCTCTGGAGGGAGTGAAGCACTGATAACTGATAATGTGTTGATTTTGGCCTAGAGGTATTAATTTTAGATTTCTGGGCTCCAGAACTGTGAAAGAATAACTTTCTGTTGTTTTAAGTCATAAAGTCTGTGATAGTTTCTTACATGAGCCATAAGAACTATAACACTATTTTAAAAATAACTTACGTATTCAAAGCGCACATAAATATTTTGAAAAGTAATACTAGCCTCAATTAGCCTGTGATATTGGCCTCCTTTTCTTGTGTTAAGGAGGGTATATAAACTTAGAATACTTCTCTAAGGGCCCATATGGTTGATTAGTGCTTGATGACTAGCTACACTTAGTAAATGCAGTTTACTTGGCTCAAGAATTGACTTGAATTACATATTTGATAGGAAAAGAAAACCCGATCATTTAACTGTAGTTAAATGATTATGTAGTCTCATATTGCTTCTCAAACATTTTATTCTCCAGAAAGATAATGCTTTCACAGCAAACATGTCAACATTTTTCATTTCCCTCCACAATTATTGATGTAAATTAAGTATAAAACTGTAATCAATATGTTGTACACCCTAATCTTATCATCTTAAACATAAAAACAGAATAGTAATAGTAATATTCACTAAATGGAAAGTGCTGTAGAATTAAAGGCTCTGACAATAAGATAAAAAAAGTCACACTATTTAGTGGCATCTATCACAAACTAACTGGTAACAAGATATTAATGATGATCTTGAAAGATGTAGAGAGTTGAACAAACCTACTTTATATTTTAGTATTTCTACAAATGAAAGAAATTAATTTTGAGTGGATTATTTCCCTCTTTTGTGCTCAAAAATTCCTTTTCTTAGCTGTTTATCAGAAGAAATATATCTAAAACCAATTCTTCTTTATTTATTAAAATGAATTATCATAGGCCTAATAAATAGCTCAACCAAATGACTAAGCCATTTCTGTTAATCCAGTAAAATTAAGCTTGAAAGATCTAAAAGGCAAAATGCATAGTGATGAAATTTAAGAATAAACATTTAACTTAAGAAACTTCATAAATAATATCAAATGCTTATTTTACACTATATTGGAACCCAAATTAAACAAAGCCTTAGCAAAATCCACACTTTAAAGGTCATAGATATAAAATACTTTGGCAAGAACACCTTTTAAAATTACAAAACCATCATGGTAGATCTCCATTCCACAGAATAATGCTAAAAGAAGGAAACTAAAATTATAGCAAATAATTATGAAAATTAACTAGAAGAAAATAATAATATGACGGTGTTTGAAGATTATAATGCAATGAAATTCTCTTCTTTTAGCACCTTTTGAAGTAATGCTCTTCAGATTAGAATGTACACTCGCATCACCTATGGATCCTGTTAAGATGCATTTTCTAATTCAGTACAATTTCAGATTCTGCACTGCTAACTACCTCCCGGATGATGCCAATGCTGGTGGCCTATGGCTCAGGTTTGGAGTAAAGATTTATTCCTGTTACCTCGTGACCTAAGCTCTGTGTACAAATATCCCTGTGTTTCAGAATAAATGAAGCCTTCAATGGATCAGCACATAATCAACACCCACGAAACTACACAGAGTGTTAATTGACTCTCAGTTCTCCTTGTGTTAATTAACATGCAAAGGGGTCATTTGATCTGAAGAGAACAGTTCTCCTGAAAAGCTCTTGAGTCCCCACTGCCTTAAGTGATCTTTCAGGCACTTCCCCACTGATGTGCAGCTGAAATGGCCTCATTAGTCTTCCTAGGACCATAACAGGGTGCACAGTATAGGAGGACTTCTAACAGGCATCCGTACGTTGCAAACACTAATTAAATTCATAAGTGGTTATTCCAAATGTCATTTATATTAATAGTAACTCTCATCTGAGATTTCCAAATAGAAAGCAGGAGAAATAGAAGCCTTTACTTAGTATAAATGGCACAGCAACTTGGGGTATACATATTTTCTTACTCTAAATTTGGCATAAATTACTCTAGTCAGAGTTTAAGGAGCAAAATATATATTTATTTGGCTTTGTGAAAATAAAATATATGACACCAAGGATATGTCTTATTTTCAACATATCTTGTTGAAGGTAGACTAGTGTCATAGACACACTGAATATTAACATCAAAGGAACCTATAAATAGTCCAGGCTAGGAAATTCTGGCCTGAGAAGAAATTTAATTCTCCAAGAGAAAACTAAGCAGAGTTACACAGTTACAGAACAAGGAACAGATCCCAGTTCTTCTGCTAACTGATTATGAGAACCTCATCCCTGAGTTATACCAAAATTTCCACTTTGATTCTTCACTAGTTTTCCGAATCTCTAAACTGAAATATGTCACTCACAGACATAACTAAATCTCACTAGATATAGCCTTCTGATTAATTGATTATGTTGTCTGACAGCACGAACTAAAGCTTCCCCACTCATTATGAAATTATAGAAGGCAAATATTTTATTTTTATTGGTTTATTTTAGATAGAGAGAAAGGGGAAGAGGAAGAGAGAGAATTGTCGTTCCACTTATTGATGCGTTCATTGATGCAGTCTCGTGTGTGCCCTGACCAGGGATGGAACCTGAAACACTTATACATCAGGACAATGCTTTTAACTAGCTGCATTACCGGTCCAGGAGAGAAAGCAAATATTAAAATAAGATATTTATAATAACACTGGAATGCAAAAAGAGGCACTTGGTTCAGTGTATTAGTGTTTGAATGTATAAGATATTTTGAGAAATTTCCACCAAATATTAAAAATTTATAGGATCTGCTTGAAGCAGGAGTTCAAGTCACACCATAAAGCAGAGAAAAAACATGACTGCCACAAAGTCTGGTTGCATTGACAGCTGGTCAACACTCGTCCGTTATAGAAATGTTTTCTAGTAGTCAGTCACATTTACATAAAGGCTCCAGCACATTATGAAGATTTTCAGACATAATTAATAGTAATAAAATAGGATGATACATGTTTCAATAACAAATTAACCCTGATATATGAGCAGTTTACAGCAGTGTTTCTCACTTTTGCAAATTCTAATGTGTGTCAGATAAAAGAGAAAATGGCCACCCTGGTCTCTCTCATTTAATTATGTACCATATTTACATGTGTGTTCACTGCAGTTGTGTCTAACACTTTACTAGTTGAAACCAGGGCAGACAATTTGAGGTATAAATGTCACATCTATAATATTATTAACCTCATCCTGGCTTACTTTATTACAACTAGTACTGTTTCATTAGGAAACAGGAAATCCACAATACACATCAGTTTGAATGTTATGACAGAAGAAAGGTTGCCAAATGAGACTATTCTAGAAAAACTAGGAGGCTTAGATTTGATTCTGGGCCATCAAAGATCTATTTTTCAGTAACTGCGACAATAATTAAATGTTTATTTCTTACTTATTATAACTAGCATTGCTTATCTTCAATCATTATTATTATTATTCATTCCCTCCATGTAATTAACATATTTCTTGTGATTATTTCTTTCTGTATATGTGTTTCCTTTTCCCCCTATTCTCTTCTTTCCCAGAGGGGAGAGACCTTGGTACTCTTTAATGGGGAGCACAAATTTTAGGCAGGGTACAGGATGTGAAAAGATGGAAAACATTATTGTCCCCCCCAAATATGAATTCTGCTCTTCTCTTATTCCCAAAACCTTAAATGAACACTAAATAAGTAAATAAACCCTTCATGTCTCTATTTATTAAATAATACAGCATCTATTAAAAACAGCAAACTGTCAAATGAAAGTCTCTCAAAGTAGTTATAGATTTTTCTTTTCTGTAGAATGGCATATATACACATAAACACATATATATGAATACATATATATTTATATATATACAGAACATATTTATACACATGCACACATATAAACACACAAGCCATGTCTAGGAAAGGTTCACCATTGTTAATATAATGAGAATGGTTTGTGCAACATTGATGTAACCTGGCAACCAAGGGAAGTGGACTGGAATGTGCATGTGTGAACAGTGATGACTTCACTGTACCAGTCATTGGGGGTAGTAGATGTCTTTGAGTGAGCATGTGTACTGTGTGGCTGTGGCATTCAAAATGATTGAGTAAACAGAGCAATGAATCTGCATCAAATTTGCATTAAGCTTGAACATTCTTCTGTGGAAACTATTAGGATGATTCAGAAGGCTGAAGCTGTGGGCAACTGGTTATTGGAAGCTTCATCATGACAATGTGTCTGCCCATGCATTACTTCTTGTGCAGAGTTTTTTGGTGAAACATAAAATCATCCAGGTGACTCAGCCCCTCTACAGAACAGATTTGGTACCCTGCAATTTCTGGCCTTTCCCAAAACTAAAATCACCTTTGAAAAGGAAGAGATTTTAGATCATCAATGAGATTCGGGAAAATATAACTGGGCAGCTGATGGTGATTGGGAGAACCATGTGAGGTCCCAAGGTCCCTACTTTGAAGGGAACTGAGGCATCATTTTCCTGTACAATGTTTCTTGTATTTGTGTCTTCTTCAATAACTGTCTCTATTTTTCACATTACATGGCTGGGTACCTTCTGGCAGACCTCATATATACATACACATACACCCAATCTTCAAATAGATAAAAGCTTATTTTAAACTTTCCCTAATTTTTTTTCAGTCTAGTTTGGTACTTTTTAATAATTCAACCTTCATTAAAAAGACCATTAGTTAGATAAATGAAAAAGGAAGATATATCAGTGAATAAAGAAGATCTAATTTCATTTCTGCCAGACATATTTTTAAAAACCCACTATGAAAGACATTCTATTAATGATTTTCAAGCTATCCAGGAAGTTTCAGCTCAGAACACTTCATTGAAAAATGACCCATGAATTATCATAATTTATTCTAAGCAGTAACTTGGTTCAGGTATCTTCTACTATGATTGTCATAGAAACTCTGTCCCATAAAGACAGTACTACTAACACAGGTCCTGGTCCACTCCTCTTCTGGACTTCACTTTTGGTGGAAGGCATTGGAATCAGGGAAAACAATGAGAGCTCACAGTGACTTCAGAGCCCAGTAAAGACATTATTGGCACCTGAGTCTACCAAATTATTAGTTAGGCAGCTTTAAAAATGCATTTGTACAATTGCAAGAAAAAATATACCAACTTTCTAATAGTATGCATTTTAGAAAATCAATATTTGGGAATTAATTTATATTTAACAGCTCTAGAATACAGCTTGCTTTGGCAAATATTATCATTGATAAATGTGTGCTCCTGCAAGCTCTTGATATTGCTTTTCACTCACCCCCATCATTAAAGCTTTTTTGGCCTCTTTTGTAATCCATTCTGACATTGTGTGTACATGCATGTAGAGTTGCTGTATGCAGTTTGATATTCTTTCCATACATTATTATTTTTTGTACCTTTACCCAAGATTAAATTTGTTACCTAAAACTCAGATTGCAAAAAGTCATTTACCACTTTTACTCTTCTAAAGAGATTTAGAAAACAGTGAAAACACATAGTAAAATCTAGGGGACAATATTTTTGATTCATATATCTGATATAGGACTTGTATCCAGAATATATGTAAAGTTTTCAAAACTCAATAGTAAATAGAGAAACCCATTAAAAATAAGCATGTGGACAGACACTTCAGCAAAGTATACAGGATGGCAAATAATGCACACAAAAAGACGCTGGTTCAAGCGCTTTTGACATCAATGAAGTGTAGATTATACCCACATAGAAATATGAATGCAACTCTATTACAATGACTAAATTTATAAAATCTAATCATAATGAATGCTAATGAAAATGTGAAGGGTCTGAAACTCTCTTTCATTACTGGTAATAACTAAACTGGCTCAACCAACAAGGAAAACAATTTGACAGTTTTCTTACAGTTAAACATATATCTAAAACATTATCCAGCTATTCTACTCCTAGTTTACTGAATAGGAATGAAGCATACAAAGACTTATACACAAATATTTAAAGTAGTTTTATTTTTAATAGTCTTCAAATGGAAACAACTCAAATGTCCATAAACTCTTCAGTGGGTGAATACAAATGGAATTCTGTTTAGCAATACAATAATTAACTATTGACATATTCAAGATAAATGGATCTCAAAATCATGCTGAGTGGAAAGAGTCAGAACTCTCTTCCTCAAAAAAAGCACATATTATATAATTCTGTTTATGTAAAGTTTAGGGAAACACAAACTAATCTATAGAAAGAGAAAGCAGGTCAGTGATTGGCTGTGGCTGGTGGAGGCAGGGAGATATAGAAAGGGGCATGAGAACTTCTGGGGATGATGAATACGCATAATTGTTTGATGTGGTGTTGGCTCTACAAGTGTATGCACATGTCAAATCTTATCAGACTGTACATTGTACACATACACAATGTATTTCATGTCAATCATATCTCAATAAAACCGTGACCATGTCATTTGTTATTCAAAAGGCCATGGGAAAAGTCAGTGTCAATTATTTTAGCCACCTAACCAATTGCAATATCATGTGACATTTTTAAGGATATCATCCTAAGGACATGACACTTTTATGCATCTGTTCGCATTAAGTCGATCTGAGCTGCCTATTATCTGGGTCACTTTTACTTAGGGATACTTCACCTTTGTACTAAGGCATACAATGTTTGTCATGGACATTTACATTTCTCATGATGATAACACAGCCAATAGCAACTTACACAATTCATGTTATATGCAATTGGATACAAACAGAGTGCTCTGATTTTTCCAACATGCATGTCCTTAGTTCATTTCACAACTATTTATAGAGATGTTGTGAACAAACACTGGAAGTTACAAACTGATGTGGTGAAACTAAATGCAAACAGCAATGATAATATACACCCAATGAAAACTATAAATGTTGGTGTTTTCATGCATTCTAAAAAATATTTGTAGTAAAAATAAATTTATAATTACCTGACTAAATAATTTCTTAAAATTCCTGTTTGCTGGTCATGCCCACAATGACAGCACTACATACCAACTGAGAACTTAAAATTCTATACAAGAATTTTGTACAGGAACCAGAACTTCTGACCTCCAAACTTCACAATTATAGTAAAAAATAATCTGAGAAACTTGGAAAAGTTACGTATCTTTCTGCAAAAGTTATAAGGCTGAAATATGAAAGAGAATGATCTAAATTTGAGTATGTCAGATAAAAATTTTCAAATGTAAATGGCTCCTTCTACAAACTTAAAAAAAATTAGGTACAATAATATTTTAGTTTCATTTGAATGAAAACACTATATGGAAAATATAACCTTAAATGAATGATGAATTAATTATTTTTCTGAATTGACAAATTATAAATAATTTTATAATTATCTACCTATACAAGTAAAATCATTACACTTCATTAGAAGTCAGAAATACATATGAGTTTAAATATTTCCATCCTGTAAAAGGTCTAATCTTAATGATTTGATAATATACATTCTGTATATAGGAAATCAAGTACCAATTACATGAAATATGACTTCTCAATTATTTTATAATATTTAATTTTAATTTATTTAATTTTGATTATTTTTTTAGTGAACTGGCCTTACATTGCAATAATAAAGGAGACTTGTTTCACTTCTCTTTAAATTCTTTTTTTTTTTTTTTGCATTTTTCAATAAATATTGGGAGCTTTGAATTAGGTGGTGGGCTTTTAATATACTATGAATTACACACTATTAATTCCATCTGTCATCCCAAGTTGAACTCCCTTAGATCTGAAGCTTAAAATCATGATCCTGTTCATGAAACAATCTTTCTTTCACATCAGTTTGCCAGGTTAAAAATAAAATACCTTGTGAGAAAGTTCCCTGCTCTTGACAAAGGATTTGAAGTTTTATTTGGAATTCTTGCAAATGTCTTTGAATCTGTGTTTATTGATTCCACATGATTAAGGCCCTTCATGGTCAAAGCACACCAGGATTATTGCTCCAAGAAAAAAAGCCTGCATTGTTTTATACTTTGGTTTGGCTTGCAAGCAAGTTTTTATTTTCATAGTTTGTTTTGACCTTTCATTTTTCTTATTATTATCTGTGTGTGTGTGTGAGAGAGAGAGAAATTCCCCTGTTGGAGGACTTTATGTGATTCTTAATGCATCTATGTAGAATATTTTATATTCACCTCTTAAGTTAAATATATTTTAATTCCAATGTTAAAGTCTATGTTTCAGGCCAACACACAAATATATATTGTAATAATAGCCCACTCCCCTGTTATTTAGCTGTGAATTATTTTAACGTTTGCAATTCATCAATGAATCATAGTAGATAAACCTGAGAATAAAGATCTCTAACTTCAACTTTTGGCCATAAAATACTAGGAGGTTTCAGTAATGGAATATATTTGTGAGAAATTATACAAGCAGGACTAAATTCATTGTGATAACAACAAAAACAAAACCCAACAACTGCCAAAAAAAGTACAAAAAATATACATAACAAAAATGAAATATTCACCATGCCACTGTAAAAACAGTAATGGATCAGGCTGAGTTCTGGAATTCTTGGTAGACAGTCAAAGTCTAGATAGGGTTTGCCCCACCTCTGAAAGCCTCAGGTAATACTGGAGACGGAGGTCACTATGTTACTGCCAAATTCCACCCATCCCTGTGGAACTGTAGGTTTTGTCACTGAGATGTGAATACATAGAATGACACCCAGTTTTGCTTTTAGTTTTGATTATGTCCACGCAATAGCTGAACAGGCAGAGGGGAACATGGGACAAAAATAATGACATAGTTGCATTTAGAGAGCAGAGGTTTTTTGGGAAGAGAAGTAATAAAGTGAAAGCTTCTAATATCTGAATTTTGTGCATCACATATATATTATCAGTGTCTAAAGAATATGTCCTTCTTTACTGAAATAGCTGATAATCGATTTTATAAGTTAAGCCTGGTGTTATAAGCACACTGAAGAAAAACAAATACATAGTCCAAAACACATCAGGGAAAATTCCCTCTACTATTGTGACATCAAATCTTGGTATGCTCCAAATTATAAAAATTTTGGTAGTATCAGAGATTTAAAGTATATTTACTTACCTAAAAGATTATTTTTTGAGCCAGTTGATTTGTTTTCTAACTTTTATCACTGGATACATCTAACATTATGTATTAAGCAAAAATAATACTTGACTCTTAGCTAATGTTAAAAATTACTTGATTTATTAATGCAAATAGGAAGAGATATTGAGAAGTATTGTGGACTGTTGAGTGAATAATGTACACAAAATGCAGATATTTCTGCACAGTTATTAGAGGGGGATTCCAAATTTGTTTTCAGGTTTCTAACAATGAAAATATGAGAACAACAACAATCAAAATCATTTTAAGATTCATGAGATCTGGACTAAAATAATCTTACTTGCATCTCTAAACACAAAAACTATGCAATCAGATCTCTAACACCGTTCTCACAGCAGTATTCTTTTTTAAAATAACTTTATTGTTGTTCAATTACAGTTCTCTGCATTTTCTCCCTACTACTCCCCACCACCCCAGCCAAACCCACCTCCCTCCCTTGCTTCCATCCCTGCCCCCTTGGTTTTGTTTCTGAAAACCCTTCTCCCCTTTGTCCCCTCCCCACTCCCCTCTGGTTATTGTAAGATTGTTCTTAATTTCAATGTCTCTGGTTATATTTTGTTTGCTTTTTCTTTTGTTGATTATGTTCCAGTTAAAGGTAAGATCATATAGTATTTGTCCCTCACCACCTGGCTTATTTCACTTAGCATAATGCTCTCCAGTTCTATCCATGCTGTCACAAAGGGTAGGAGTTCCTTCTTTCTCTCCATTGTTTAAAACTCTATTGTGTAAATGTACCATAGTTTTTTGATCCACTCATTTACTGATGGGCACTTAGGTTGTTTTCAGCACTTGGCTGTTGTAAATTGTGCTGCTATGAACACTGGGGTGCATAGGTTCTTTTGAATTGGTGTTTCAGTGCTCTTAGGGTGTAATCCCAGCAGTGGAATAAAATAAAGCTGGGGTAACAATACTCATATTGGACAAAATAGACTTCAAAAAAAGAGCCATAAAAAGAGACCCAGAAGGTCACTTCATAATACTCGAGGGAAGAATCCATCAAGAAGACATAAACATTGTTAATATATATGCATACAACATAGGAGCACCCAAATGCATAAAGAAAAGCTTAGAGGAC